>JAWZYV010011870.1:0-242346 GCA_038373885.1 Cheiracanthium punctorium | reverse complement strand
CTGAAGAATGGTGACCAATTAAGAAAACTATGACAGTATTTAACTAAAGCTAATCTTTCGTGGGGAAGACTTGAGATAACCTCTGAATTTTTTTTATTCCCATCTGCAGCAATATAGGGCTCTCATGAATAACAAAGAAAGGGGTATTGGTGCTTAATTTGACTCGGTATTTTTATTAGAAAGGGAGTGTACACAGAACATGAAGTGCTATGGAATTCTTTTACAAAAATTTTGATGTGCTAATGCGGGAGATTTTGATGAATAGCTAATGCTGAAGAGGTTCCCAGTGTTTTGAAGCTCATTGAGTCCCATATCTTGCTGTTTTATGTGTGCCGAGGCAGTTGGGTAATATTTTGAATAGGGGATGTTGGACTATAGAGACTGAGTGGTACTGGACTTAATTGCTTTAAACTTGTGTACTTATCATTAAGTGCACACCACCAAGACTTGGTAATTTTTCTCCAGTAGTGGAGGCAAAACGTGGCGACTTTTTTTTTTTTATGGTAATCTTTGTTTATCATGCATAGGTGCTGAACATGTGTTTGAATAGTAAACAAAAGTGTACTGTTTCTGTTTTATATTCATCTGTTATTCTCTTTTGTATTCATCCCCAGAATTTAACATGCATAGCTGTATGGATTTTAGTTTTGTGTTTTTTGTCATGTTTGTAGGTTCTGTTTCTTGGAAGTTAGGTGAGAGTTGGTTCATTTTTTTGTTTGTTCGTTTGTTGAAATATGAATTTTGGGAGAATGACAACAGATGAAGAAGATTCAATAAAGTTTTGTCTAGGAAAGGTTTATTTAACACCCTGCTATGGCGCAAATAGTGATGTCAAGCTTTAATAGCTAACTCTCCAGCAATTCAGCCAGGTATGGCAAAAACAAGCAAACAAACAAAATTTGCAAATACGGACTTGAACATAAACATGCTTATTTGCAGCAGAGAAAAATCGAGTCTGTGTAAATTCTTTTTTTTTTTTTTTTTCTCTGACAAGTTCTTTCAGAAATAGGAAATATTACCTGCACTTACGTTTTGTTTTATGTCACATGAAATGAAATTGTATATTTATGACAGTGGAATTGTTTCGAATTTAAACGTTAAGTCCTGCAGGTGTAATGTTTGAATTTGAAGTAGTAATCGCTTTGAAAATTCACAAATAGGTTCCAAAACAGCATTAAAATTTATTTATTGTTAGTGTGAGGAATCGGTGTCTTTAAAATCTTCAAGAAATAGCTCAAAATGTGAGTATGTTTTGCAATATTTTTGTTTATGTAGAATTGTCTATTTTATGTTCAGGATATAGACAATGCTCAATGCATTGGGTATAGCAGGAATAAAATCATCAACATCATTTTCATCAACAAAGTTTTTGCTGACTTATGTAATGGTGAATCTGTTTTTTTACATTTTTATTTGTGTATTTTGTGCTAAAATGTTTGTTTTCAAGGCATTGAAAATGCAAAATGCCAAATAAATATCCCATAGGTATTTGGCAACAGAAAAAAAATTGGCAAAAGAAAAGAAAAAACATCATAGCTACGTGACAAAAAAAAAAAAAAATCTCCAAAAAACATTGTAGCTACTTTGCAAAAAAAAAAAGTTATCAAATTTCAGTGGCGGTCACTTAACGGAAAAGTACCCAAACTAGATACTGGTATAGGCTCAGCCGCATCTTCATGACCAGTATCCACAGCTTCATATTAATTTTTTGCAAAATCATACATTTCTCCCATGTTTAGGGTACCGCATGCCACAACATCTTGATTAATGGAAATACAATCACTAAAATTCACACTATACACATGTACCCCCTCTTCTACATGCAACCACTGTTCATCTGATCATCATGAAACCAAGAAATCATATCAAGAAGCAATTAACAATTTTTATGCCATATGGATCTACGTAACCTTCAATTTCATTTTGGTCAGGAGAAAAATAAAACGATGAATGCAGGAAAGTCACTTTTTTACCACTGATACATGCAGGTTTCTTTAATATTATTTTAATACTATTTGTGTAGGGACCATAGAAATGAAACTATCAATACAAGAAAATGATGAATGCAGAAATGATAAATTGGAGTGTTACTGTTTTCAATTATTTATCCTATTTACTTGCATTGTTGGTAATTGCACTGTATAATTACAGTTGCTGTTGCTTATACATAATTACCATTTTATTACATTTTTAATATAAAGAAAAATTATATACATTCGGTATCAGTTATATGGTCACTCACATACAAGGTCACCCCCCTTAAATGGTCACTTTTTTAATGTCTTGTTTTACACAGTAGGGAACATTTGTTTGTACAATATGCATATATATTCACTTCTTGTTTCCTGTTATCAGATATATGGTCACTTTAAAAGTTGAAAAAGACATTTTCAGTTTTTATTCAACTTTGAAATATTTTGCTTCTAAGGAGTAATATCACTTTTCTCTTTTATACTTGACCAGTTAATCTTTTTCAACTGACCAGTATTGTCAGAAAAATATAGATTTATGTGCTCACAGATCCTTTTTCAATTTCCCACCTCTTTTTTTATGCAACTTGTATACCTTATGTTTTTGGAAAACAATGTGAAATTGGATTTCCATTATAAGGATGATTTAATATTTCATAGATGTGCAAAGTTTTCATTTCGCTATTCTAATAAGCGATTCAATTCTTTAGACTGTAAAAACACAAACTAGAGAATAATGTATTTCAATTTAGAATCAAACAGTAAAAATTTAAGTCATTTTTTGAGTTGAAAAAAAATATTTCAATTTTTGCTCTTAGTTTTACAATACTAGAAATATTGTAGATGTATGGCATATGTGTACTAGAATTCTTGGTACTTATCCTTTATATGGACGCCAGATGAATCTGGAGATTTTATTATTATTATTATTATTATTATTATTATTATTTTTGCAAAGTAGCTACAATGTTTTCTGATATTTTTTTTGTCTCCAAGTAGCTTTTTTTTTTTTCTGTCACCAAATACCTATGGTATATTTATTTCACAGTTAGAACTTTCAATGCCTTGAAAACAAGCATTTTAACACAAAATACACAATTAAAAATATAAAGAAATACACTCTCAATTGCATATGACAAAATATTATGGACGTTAAAACCTCACACCAACAATAAATGAAACCTATTGCTGTTTTGCTGTTTTAAAACTAAAACGATAATTTTCAAACCAATTACTTATTCAAATGCAGATGCTACGTCTGAAAGACCTCAATTTACATTTCAAAACAATACAGTAAATAAAATACCTATGGCAAATTTTTTGTTGCAAGTTAATTTATTCGACAAGCATCTACAAGAATTTTTTCCTGCTATACTATCAATGCACTCAGCATTTTCTATAACCTGAAAACATAAAATAGACAATTCTACACAAAATACACAAATAAAAATATTGCAAAAAATACTCATAGTTTCAGCGTTTTCTCACAAGTTTTCACATATGACAATTCCTCAGACGTACAATAAATACAAATCTTTATGTTGTTGTAAATCTTATTTAGTAATTTTCAAACCAATTACCACTTCGAATTCCAACATTTCATGTACTGCTCACATTGCACTTCCTAACATTTCATGTGTCTAAAAAAACTTGTCTGAAAAACAAGAACTGTCTAGCTAAATCGTTGGGAGAATTATTTAGCCATTAGAGCTTGATGGCACTCTTTTTTTTGAAATCATAATGCGTCCATAAGATAAATAAGTGTCATAACCTTTATAAAACCCTTCTTTCAACAACTCTGACAAAACTTTATTGTATCTTCCTCATTTGTCTACATTTCTAATAAATTCATATTTATCCAAAAAAAAAATAAATAAACCAACACTCACCAAAATTAAAATAAATATTGCAATGCACATTAAACCCTGCAGAAGAATACAACATAATCATGGAAGAATAGAAAACAGACACAATCTTCTTTCGTTTGATTTTCAAACACATGCTCAGGACCTATGCACAATCAAACAAGGCTTACCAGGAAAAAAGGTCATCAAGCTTTGCCCTCCACTACCAGTGGAAAATTGCCCAATTTGTCTGGCGTTCATATAATAGACAAGTACCGAATTCTTTAATTAGTGAGGTTTATGGATCCTTGAAATTTACCACACTAATCAAATTCTTATGTTAAAAAAAAGGATATCTCTGAAGAAAATTGTTTGTTGTTGCTTATGCCCTCTGACAACTGCATGTGGTGCCAGATCCCCCCGAAGGGAGGCAGTGGGCAGAGGTGGACATCTTCCATTTTTAGCAGGCTCCTGTGGGAGGAAGTCTGACTTTAGCCTGGGGTCCCCTAATTTTGAACTAATTCCAAAGGAGGGACCCCCCACCCCCTGAAATCGGCATCCCCATAAGTATTGTTTAACAACTTGGAGGACATTGGAGCTGTGGCGGATTTTACGTGCATCATACCGCACCCATTAGTGTACACTTCCCACAGCAGTTGAGCTGAGGAGGAGTTGATCCTCCAAAAGCACCGGCCAAGCCGGATGCTGCTTTGCTTGCCATGTCCATATGTGAACATAGGCGTAGAGTTATATGGGCCCGTGGGGCTCGAGCCCCCCCAATAAATTGTGAATAGGGGCTGAACCCACCCAATAATTTACTACTAAATACAGAAAACTCATTTATACTAACATAAAAAAAAAGGATTTCACACCATTTACAAACGTTTAAAAAAACCTTTACTTTTAAAAATTTTCTTCTTTTGATTTCAATCAAGATTTAGTATTCATTGTGACGCCACGTAACACACTATGTTACTATGAGCTGCCCTCGCCAGGCTTTGGTTAATTAAAATCAGATTATACAATGTAAAGTATGAAATGAAAAAAAAGTTCAAATGGGTCTAAAATGCACTATGTCATCGAAAATGTTTTTTTTTTCCTCCTTTCGATTTTTCACTTTGATTCTATTTTTAACTTATAACATGGTAGGAAGATACTAACATGGATATTTACCTTACGTAGGTGTAGCATTCTATGGACCCATAGAGCTCGAGCGCCTCCAATAATTTACGCTTATATATAGTAAGTCATAGCTGCCAACTACTACGGAATAAAATTAACCACTTTTTGTAAACAGTATAATTTTTTAATAATTTTTTTCAAAATAGTAACCAGCTCGCGCACAGAACAAAAATTTTGCTATTATCTTAAGCCGAAAAATCATGTAGAAAAAGTGGTTAATTATATTCCGTAGTAGTTGGCAGGTATGAGTAAGTTATATGTACGTGAATCAGTGGCGTAGCCAGAAATTTTTCATGGGGGGTTATGACCCCCTAACCTCCCCTGGCTACACCACTGATGTGAATATATGTGGTTGATGGGCCCGGCCCCCCCAATAATTTTGAAAACTTTACGCTTATGTATGTGAACAGAGTTTAGTGCTCAGACCACTGTGAGACTGATAAAAATTTATTGCTCATAATACAAAGGATGCTATGAAAAACTTGTTTCATATTAATCAAAACCTTGTTAATGAATGATTTCCTGTATAATGAAATATGTGTTGTTTAGATTTTTCAAGCATAATTATTTTGTTCAACTTTTCATTTGTGTCATTTTAATTATGTGAAATATTGGCAACCTTTTCATAGGTACATTTTCGTTCTGCCAAGAAACTCCTTGATCTGTGTTGTAAAAATGGAGGAGCTTTTATTAAAGTTGGACAGCATATAGGTGCATTAAATTACTTACTTCCATATGAATATGTTTCTACTCTAAAAGTACTTCACAATAAAGCACCCAAAGCTTCACTTGAAGATGTCTTTCATGTTGTGAAAGAAGACTTAGGACAAGAAGTAACGTTTGTATATTATTTATAAAGTATATTATTAAGTTATGTTCAAGATGTTTACATGCATTAGGTTAGCCACTTATTTAAAAAAAGTCATACACATTTAAATACGTGTGTCTGGGCATTTTATTAACACTTCCAATCTACTTAAAATTTAGAATTTTGCATCCTAGAACTGAATACATTTGAAAATTTTAATTAAATCTACTTTTTAATATATGTTTAACATTTAAGGAATTTAGTCTGTTTTATACATTTTGCTTCTGTAATTTAATTAACATAATTAAAAAAATATTTTTATTAAAGGCTTCTGAAATATTTAAAACATTTGAAAATGAACCCATTGGAGCTGCATCACTGGCACAAGTACATTTAGCAACCTTGCATGATGATACAAAAGTTGCTGTTAAGGTTCAGCATCGGCGTGTTCAAGCTCATGCAAGAGTTGATATGGCTACAATGGAGGTATGTTACTCTGTATTAAACTTAATTGCATGTTACATTAAGCTTTTTAAAATTTCACGATTGTTCAGCTGTTTGAATCAATAGTTGCTTAAACATTTTAAGTTGATAAAAAGTAATAGTTAGCATTCGTAAATAAAAATTTGAAGTATCATAGCTTTCAAATGAAATACGTTTAAATGAAGTGCAGAAAAAATGTGTGTAATTAAATTATTTAATGGATGTACAATGAAGACATGGTGTCCCCATCAGATTTTTTCATTAATCGAAAAATCTTAATTAGCATTGCCCTAAAAATTTAACATTTTAAAAAATTTCAGAAATTTTAACACTTTTGTATAATTTATTAAAGCTTTTATTTATCTTAACCTTAAACAATAATTACTTATAGCTGTTTTTTTAAGTTGATGTACATAGTTATACATATATCTAATTGTCAACTGTATTTCATGTCATGTAATTGTGGTTTGTAGAATAAATTGAATTCTTCTTGATTTGATTAACTTTGGCATGATAATATGCGGAGTGCTAACTTTACATTAATACTTTTTTACATTTATTTTTCAGCTGCTTGTAAACATAGTAGATTGGATGTTTCCTGAATTCACATTTATGTGGTTAGCAGAAGAGACTAAAAGAAATTTGCCTCTAGAAATGGATTTCATTCATGAAGGACAAAATGCTGAAAGAGTTAGAAGAATGTTTTCATCCTTGCCATGGCTAAAAGTGAGCATTATCAACATCGCTAATTTATATAGTATATTTGGGATAAAATATGTAAATATGAGTGTGTACCATGTTGTTGTTATGTAGCGTCTACATACACGGTGATCAATTTAAGAGTACGTATTGGTTTTTCTTTTTATCCTTAAATACGATGGATGTGGCAACTATTCTAACACTGATGAAGTGTAATTATTTGAACCTTGTTCTTAAGTGTGGGAAACAATTTCCAACTCTCTTTTGGGCAGTTACAACTTTATTTGTGTGATGAAAAAGAAATGGAGATGCATAATGTTACTTAATCCCGTGATAATTTTATTTTTGAAAAGCATAATTTAATTCAAATTTTTTACAGTATCATTCCATTATTAATTATTTCTCACTGCATTAGATTTTTTTTTTGTTTTTGGGGGGGGATATCTCAAATATTGGGTTTTCCAGAGAAATCCTGCAAACATCAAATAAATTAAAGCAATTTTTAACTATAAAAACACCAACAATGTTACAAAGTATGCCAAAAATCTCGGTTTGACTTGTTAATTTTTGCATTAAAAATGGTGAAGAACATTTTTAACATTTGGCCTAAGGAATTGTAATGTAAAAAAAATTGAATTAAACTATGCTTTTCAAAAATAAAATTATTGCAGGTGTAAGTAACATTGTCCATCTCCATTCCTGTTTAATCTCACAAATAAAGTTGTAACAGTCCAACAGTGTTGGAAATTGTTTCACTCACTTAAAAGCAATGTTCAGACAATTATAATTCAGAGTTAGATTTAAGTGTAATAAGAAAAACCAACGGGTACTCTTTTAAATTGATCACCTTCTATCTGTTTACTAGAACTTTTCATGTCACGGTTGAAAAGAGATGTACTGCAAACTTTATTCAAAATCTAAATATATTTCATATATGAATTGACGTTTATTATTCTAAATACTTGCAGTTGTTCATTTTACCTCTTTTGTGTGAATTAATTTTTTTACTGAGTTTCAGGAAATTACCATTTAAAAAAAGAATCAAAATTGATTTCCTGAGGCCTAATATAAAAATATAAAATTTCAGTTTTTCCAAGGTCCTATAAATTATGTAAAAAATTCCTTACTGTATAATTTATAACTTTAATGGCACTGAAGATATTGTTTGTTGTTCAAAGTTTTTTGAGTGTAAAAATTATTCTAAAGACTGGTCTTATTCAAAGTAGATCCCATTAGTTGTATCACACATTAACATGTCTGTCTTTTAAAGATGAACTGTATGAAGTGTGATTTGGTTGCAGATCAGTAAGTTGCAAAGTGAAAACAGGAGTTTGATCATTTAATTTCTTGAATTTCACATAACAGAAGTACGATTACAAATACTTAATTTTAAGTCATAGAGTGGTGACTTAAAAATTAGTATATTTTTTGATAAGTTGTCTCTTTTATTTCCTTCCTCTCCTCCTCTCTCCACAAAAATATTTTGTTTTATCTTAGTCCAGTCTTTCATATAGTTCAAATTTTAACTGATATTCCTTAATTTGTGCTGCATGTGTTCTCTGCATACTTACAATTCAGGAACTGACATCATTTTCTAAGTCTCTCTTCATTTAAATTTAGAATATTACTGATATTAGTTGAAAATTTGTCAGTGTGAATGGCATATATTTTTTAGGTACCGGCAATTTACTGGAAATATTCTACTCCTCGAGTACTTACAATGGAATATTGTGAAGGTGGGCAAGTAGATGATGATAATTACATTAAAAGTAATCACATACCTGCTGCTGAAGTTTCCAAAAAACTGGGAGAATTATACAGTCAAATGATTTTTGTTCAGGGATATGTACACTGTGATCCACATCCAGGAAATATCCTTGTGCAAAAAGATGAAAAAACAGATGAAGTAAAAATAGTACTTTTGGATCATGGTTTGTATGTTGTGAGTGTTCTTTTTTTACTTTGCACAGGAAGTTTTGTAGATTTTTATTTAGATTTAAGCTATTTTTAAAATCATTTTAGATTAAAAGGTTTAGGTTTATTTATTTATTTATTTTTTAATCTGTGATTGAATATCTTTAATTTTATTACCTATAACACTAGAATAGAGTCATGTTTGACTCACCTATTACAGTGTTTGCTTGTTTTCTTCCCAATTTCTGTATTGGTCATTATTATAATTTTAGTATCACTTTCTGTGAGAATTCTTCATACCTCTTGCTCCTTTTACATACTGAATATTTTGTGCTTTTGTATTTAGTGAAAATATCACATCTGAATAAATATATTGTTATATAATTTTTAAAAATTTTATTTGAGAGATTGTTTAATGATTTATCATGTAAAATATATGTACTAGCTGCCAAGCCGGCCAGCTTTGCCACCTCATACTTTATAGTTCTCTGGTTCACTTTTTGTTTAAATTGCTAGAAGTTCCCACTGTGGCTTTGTGCTACTGCTAGGTGTCTCAGCATATCAGCATACTAAAAAAATTATCCTAAAACTTCTTCATATGCACAGTTGAATATTTCAGAAGTAGGCAATTATAGTACAGAGTCAAAAGAACGGACTCTAGATAAGCCTACATACAATTGTCCATGACTGAACACTGGATTAGATAGGTCTAAATAAATTTTGTCAAAATTTTGCCCTTACGACTTATTTTAGTCATAGAGAATGCTAGTCAAATAGGAAACTGTTTGCATTTAAATTTAATTGGCATATTTGCGTCTGATGGAATCAAATAAATTCTTGGTATAAAGAAGTTTCATTATCACCACTCTCTTTGTTTCTATGATGTTGCACTGCAAACTGGTAACAATTAGACGTGTCCCATTACACAAACCTTTAGAAGAAACCAAATTTCTTAAATGCATGACAGTGGCTTCACACTTAACACTGAGTTTATGAGGGGGCATTCTTGTTGAAGTTAAACAATTTAAAAACTCTTCAGGATATGTCACCGTATTCTGCTTATCTTCACATATCACAGTGTCTACATTTTCATAAACAACCTCAGATCCAAGTAAACAATTTAATACACGTTGATTAATTTCCATGGATAATTCATTAGTAACAGTTAGAATAGTATACAATTTAACCGCTTGAGGAGTCACATTTACAAAATCTATATCATTATAAAGTTGCTTAACTGGATCTTGAAAAGGGGGAAAACATGTAGATGGCAGTTTAACTTTCATTTTATTTTTAGCTTCTCCAACATCTAAAAGCCAAGCTGCAAATTTTCTTTCACTTTCCACTCTATGCATATTTTTTTTAGGCTCATTACTTTAAACACAGACCAAAATCTGTGCTTTTTTAAGCAGCTAGCAACTGTAAGAGATCTTGAGCCTCTTAATATAACTGGCAGTACTTATCTAAAATCACCGCAAAGTAGAACAACTTTTCCACCGAAAAGTTCTCTTGCATTTTGTAAGATCTTGAAGTAATCTGTCTACTGCTAGGAAGACATGAATATGTCTCATTGGAGCTTCATCCTACAATATTAATTTTGTCTCCAATAATAATTTTGCTTCTTCTGAATTTGGTTTCAAACTGCATGTAGAGGTTGAATTTAAAGTTAACGGGATTTTGAAAATGGAATGAGCTGTTCTACCACCTGGTAACTATGTTGCAGCTATCCCTGTTGATGCAACAGGAATAGCAAAATCACCTTTTCCTCTAATTATATGCAGCAATGTTATATAAACAGAAGTTTTACCTATGCCTGCAGGTCCATCTAAAAAAAAAAAAAAAAACGCTTGGGGGCCATTAGCATGATTTTTATAAATTGCAGAAAGAACACTTTCTACAACAGATCTTTGTTCTGCATTTAATTTTTCAGTGTTAACGCAGGCCTTAGTTTGTTCTTGTATAGCATCGAATGAAAATGGGCTGTGAATATTTGTTATTGAATTTGAAGATGGGAGTTTGATTTTCTAGATTCAAACCTTGAGCTTTGAAGAATGTTCTTATTTCAGCTACAGTATACTGAAATTCAGTTTCTTCAGAATACTGATGAGTGAAATCTTCAGACAGGGAATCTTTATGTTGAGCCCAAAGTTCAGAAACATTTTCTACTTCTCCCAATGTACAAATTATACAAAAAAGCACTTTTAAAAAACTTGGCATATGGGTTCTTGCTGCATCAGCTAAAGTGTAATGCCAGTGTTCATATCCTTCAAGAAACCCAAGCTGTTTGTATACCATTTGGAAAGTTTCGTACACTATTCCTTGAACAGTTTTTAAGTCATCTTAACTCATAGCACCAGGTTTATGCAATAATAACATTGGTCTTTAGTTGTCATTGTTTTCTTTTGGATATTGTTTGCAGCATGCATTTAAATTGCTCATGCATGGAGAGTTTGGATTTAATGTACCGCATGGTCCATGTATCATGCATTTTGATACAATTTCAAATAATCTTGAATTACTATGAATATCTGGCAACTCTGCACTCACATACTTGTTAATATCATTATTTGTTAGTATTTTTGATACTGAGTCTAATGTTAAAAAAATGTGTGCATGAGGCAAGCCCCTTTTCTGAAATTCAATTACATATATATAAACAGTATGACAGCAAAAATGTCGTGTTTCAACATATTTAATAATTCAGACAGTTTCATTTTGAAAACACAAACAATGATATCTGGTCTGTTTTCTGGTTGCTGAGGATGTTCAATTGCATTTAAGATTTCAGGCCAAATAGGGTTACAGATGAAAGTGATAAAAAAAGGTCATTCAAATCTACATACCATTGCCATTGCATCTTGGTAGTTTTGCTGCATATATCTTGAACTGCCTGGAAATGTTGATGGCAGTGTCATTAATTTACCAGCTCGTAAATTTGTATTTTGAGCGTGGGTCTCTAGGGCATCTAAAAGACCAATGCACAGCTCTACTCTCAAACTTTTTTAGTTCATTCAGATATAATTTAATCATGAACCTTTGGTTAACATATGCATCAACAATATACTGTTTAAACAGTTTCCCACTACTGTGCAATATGCTAAAACCAATGAATTATGCATAGTGTTGCAACTGAGTCACCCGTATTCTTTTAGCCAAACGTCAATCTTCAATATGTTCCATCTATCATACCATCCACTCTCACCTCTAGGGAACATCAAAGGATAAACCATAGGGTCACAACAATGATTCATAGGAGATATCAGCCTACAGTTATCAGCCTTAGGATAAATGGAGTTGCCTCTATTTGCAGGAGGCTCACCGTCATTTCCAACAAATATGGCTGCAACTTCAGTTTTCAATGTTGGTGCATTATACCTTCACATATCTAAATCTGGTTTTCCATAAAAACCATTTTAACATTTGCAGTTGGATTGATTTGTATTAATATGTGCATTTGTAAGAATTAATACAAATCAATAATTGCTTGTACAGCTCGTCTTCGAGCATTTCATAAAATAATATTATGCAAATCCATCGATTATTAACTGTGATTCAGCAAAGGGATTAATACTTTAATAAGTCATCTAATTTTTCCATAACAGTTTGCAAGCAACCTTCATTATTCTGCATGCAATAATCATTTGCCTCACTTGAATAAAAAATATAGAGTTGTCCATATCCAGGCATGTTGCATTCATTTGAATATAGAGGTGAAACCAATTGATAAATTTGTCCATGAATACGGAAACAAAATATTCCATTTCCAGAAGGCGATTTTATTTCAGTACCCATTGATGCAAAGGCTAAAGCAGTATTGTATGACCTAATATGCTGTCTAAAGTTCTTTCCTTCCGCAGAATCACTACGTAGTAAATCTGTCAAAACATCTGGGGTCTCATAAAGCGATGGCAGTGACACTTTACCATCATGACAGCATCACGTAATTTTTTTTGCTGCTGTTTTTTTGTCTTTCCAATAGAGAGCTTGGCAAAAACTGCAGCATTCTGTCAGGTTTCTGCGATGGTGTTCTGGAGCATCAACACGATCAAGGTCTTGAGTATCGACCCCTATTGCTTGGCATTCACTTTGCCGGCGACTGTTAAGCCTAATCATATGCTGATCAACAATTTCACTTTCGCGCCTTTCTCTGAATGAATTATTTCGCCTTAGTCTTCTTTGTTTGTACCGAAGTTTCACTTGCTCGTACAGCTCGTCTTCGAGCATTTCATAAAATAATATTTCATAAATCCATTGATTATTAACAGCAACAGAAGACTATCTGCCCATTCGTTTAATGTTTATATTCAGCCGTCGTGAATTTGTTTTATAAAAATACTGTATTAAGTTATAACATGCTGTACAAATTAGTCCCATTTGCTGATCCATTCATCAGCTCCATGGTTTGTCTAATGGGTACTTTTCTAGTTTAATAACACCAGTGTCAATATGCCAAAGTTAGCAACATGGCATCTTTATAGTATAGTTGCATCCTACTATATAGTTACGCTGATCACTGATTCACTGACTCTAGCAATTCTGGCAACCTGCTCCAAGATAAAACTTTACTACCATTACTCCAAGACTAAAAAATTCAAAAAGATAAAAAAGTGCAATACTGTTTGTACGATCCGCTTCAATTTTTTCATAATTATGTATGAAAATATAGAAAATAATCTGTGCTGCTTTTAAAATCTAAAAATCCATTTTATTTCCAAGAGTAAAAAAAGTGAATCATTTTCATAACAAAATTAGGCTCTGCAAGTGACAATGACATCAAGGTCATCAGGCTTTGATAGGAAAGTTATGATTTCAGTTCGTTTTGCCAGTTGTAATTGCCTCCTCAACGGGCTTTGGCTTCTAGTTATTTTAATACTGTGTGACCTTAGTTACAATAATATAAAAGAAACAGGAAATGGCTAAAATGTGCTTTAGCCCACTGCATGGTGACATTTTATTTGGAGGGGGATGAGTGATAAACACACCAAGTATTGCAAATTCAATTTTAAGCTGTGAAAAGATTCGAAAGATCTTGCATTTTCACACATGCGTCACTGTTATTTTGTAATCTAGCTACTGCATAACATATGTGAGTAAAAATAACCAGTAACAAATAGCTTGGTCTATTTGATGTTATGAACTGTTAATTTGGATTTTTCTGCATGTGTTTACACCTAGTTTTTGCTGTTCACAGTGTAGAAATATCCTTGATTTTGGTACAGCATGTGTTAGCGTATCATAAATAAAGATATAATAATTTAATTTTGAAATATTCATAGGAATTATTTAATATTACTATAAATATTTTTTTTTAAATATTGATAATCATTGCATGAAAGCTATATCAACAGTAAATTAATTCCAGTTTTGAACAGCAAATCACTAATGAGTAGAAAGGAGGAAGCTATTTGATTGTTATAAAATGAAAGCAAAAGACAAATTGTTTAATGTGTATAACTAAATCTTTCATTTTTACTTTTAATTTTAACATGCTACTCCTATTTTATTTATTTATTTTGTTTCAATTATATATATATATATATATATATATATATATATATATATATATATTATTAGTTTTATGGACAAATTCAAGGATAGTGTTTTATTTTAATTTCCAGGAGTAAAATTCAAATCACAACAATATAGAAAAAATAGAGCTATTTTATTAATAGTTTAAAGAGGGTTAGTATTTTACAAAAATAAATAAATGAATAAAATAAAAATATTATAAACCACAAATTGATCTGAGTATTAAAATAAAAATACAGAATTTAGTATTCACCATACATGCATAGAAATAATACAGGATGTACACTTTGGGAAGTGCAAAGGGTTCCCCCTTTTTCAGTTGTAAAAGATTTATAAACTTCCAGATTAAACTGGAAAGAATGTAACTTTTACCAGCCTGAATGAAGGTTTGAAAATTTTAAAACTGAAGAAAAATGGACCCTTTGTACCACTTGAAACATACAACATTTCTAAGTTAACAAATTTTTTAAATTTGTATTTTGAATTCCAAATCCCTTGTGTAGGCATTAGTAACAGGATGACTCTTTTTACGAGTCATCATTATACACTTTGCAACTCCTTAGGGGTTTGCTAACCATAAATATTATCTTTGGAGAACTGCCCACAAAATTTATTCTAAAACTGAAACTAAAAATTTCAGGATGAACAATAGGATGGTGAAATGAATTAAACTGCTCCGAATATTTTCTTTGAATGTTTCCTCATGATGTTTGTGAAACAATACTCTTCTTAAATGGTTTGCATATGGTAAAAAAAGTATTAAGAGAAAGAAAAAAAATTTTCGCTTGTCACTCTCTTGTCACTCAGTAAAACAATTTCTTTTCTTATGGTTACAGGGTTCCTACAGGTCAGCAGAACCTTGAATGGTCAGGGAGTTTAACTTTTACAAAAAGTACAAATGTGAAAGAAATTAAATTTTTCTTCCAAAAGATGGCAAATCTGAAAACTGGAATGGGAAAATGATTCAAAATCCCATTTGGGTGAAGCATCTTCATTTATCCTGTTAAAATTGGGATTTTTTCTCTTCCTCTTTATTTATTCAAAATCATTTTAATATTTTACTAAAAAATTAGGTAGAATTGTTTATTTGATAAAATTACCAAGTGAGATGCTTTTTTAAAAACTTGTACATATCAGTAAAAATACAGATTTTGGAATAAAAATCAGTAGTAGAACGCGCCTTGATATATTTTGTGTAGATGCAAAAAGTGGTGGATATAAAGGTACAGTACCTGCCGCTTATTAAAATCATATTTGTTCCGAACTAAATTGATTTTAACAAATGGCTGATTTTATATGCGGCGTCGAACCCAAAGAAGGGGATGCCACCTGTTGCCACCCATCAAAATTGAAGAGATATGAAATAAGACGATTAATGGAATCATTAAAAAAAAAAAAAAACTTATAATATATAAATCTACATAAAAAATTAATTTACTTACAATGTATTTACATAATATGCTTCCCTAAAAACTGATTAATAGTTACTAATAAGATAATAGGTTGCTGTGTGTATTTTTTCTCCCCCCCTTTCCCCCCAACCCTACTCCTCCATCTTCCTAGAATTTTATATTTTCACAGGTTTCAATTTTTGAGTTCTTCAAGTGGCAATGCTGATTTTATTAACCGGCAGTTTTAGTACACATTTAAATTGATGTGATTCCGGTCATGCTTATTTGATCAGACTAAGTGGCTGATTTTATTAACCAGGGATTTTATTAAGCGGCGGGTACTGTATTAGTATTATTTTTGTGGCAATATTCTTCTTTGGATCATCTATAATCTCTTTACTGTAGGCTGTATTGAAATGGCATGTCGTTACCTCAATATATGCATTAATAACTGTCAGAAAATTTATGAAAAATATATCTGGAAAACTTGGAATAGTCATCATTGTTTTAAGAATTTATTTGGAATCCCGTTTTAGTAATATTGCATATCCTGCAAGTTCCTGAACATTCAGCCATATTTTACCCTTACTTTTTTCTCCTTCTAGGATTTAACAGATGAGTTCAGAGTAGATTACAGCAATATGTGGCTGTGTTTAATGAATGCAGATGTGAAAGGTGTAGAGTACTGGGGCCGGAAACTGGGAGTTGGAGATCTGTATGGTTTGCTAGCTTGTATGATTACTGCTCGTTCTTGGACAGCTGTTACTAAAGGCATAGAAAAAAACAAGCCATCAACTGAAGAAGTAATTCCTTAACTTTTACTATAATTTTTATGCCATATTTCAAAAACAATAGTTATTATAGTTTTTGTGATGTTCCTGTGAATGTTTTAACACTTTATTTTTATTGCTGAACATTATTGTGTATGTACAGTTTCTACTATATGTCATATGACAAATAGACTTGTGCTAAGAAAATTAATTTTGTTATTTCTTTTGCATCACCAAATATTTTGTTTAGGAAACATATCAATAAAAGGGAAAAGGGGGGAGGATGGTACTAGATACTGTTGCAAGTAGTATAATAGAGGATCTCACATGTGTTTTAAGATGTTTTGCTCAATGATTTATCTTTTCACTAATAGTGCACTTGACTGTACAGCACTGAAAAGTAGTCTGCATGGAAATAACCAACATCCATCCCCCATTTCATCATTTAAAGCTACCCAGCAGCTATACAAACTTCCCTGCATAATATAAACTGTGTATGATAATGATTGTTTCAGCATGGTTCGTTAGTAAAATTAGTATTCTGGACTCCATGGGAGTGTTTTCCAGCATATTGATTTCAGCTTACAGGTAAAACAGTGCCATTTTGATTGTTGAGTTTAAAATTGCATTAAAAATTCAGTGCAATTTAAAACTTGGGATACCAAAATCACATACACTTTCCACATTCCAATGTGCTAGGAACCCCCATGAGTTTGAAGATCATAATTAAATGTTATGCAACTGTTTCCATTGTTAAGTACATGTTGCATTGTTTAAAAAAAGTTCATTTATTGTTGCTAGCAACTTGCTGTTTCATAGCTTTTTGCAAATATTGCTAATTCATATTTATTATGTAATTTATACAGGTATAAATGTAGCTTAACTGCATAATATAACTTTGGAAACTGAAACCCTTTATTTAAATGGTTAACCTAATTTGCCATAGAGTGTTCCCTATACCTGGAGATGGCTTGTGTCTGTTTCCCTCTATCTTGTATTTTATGTATGGCAATATTGACTTGTATGCTATTAAGCACATGATTTTTGATTATGTATTTACTCCCTGAAATCAGTTGCTAATTACATGTGTAATGAGAATGGCAATATGTATCTTAATTCTGATCTTTATTCAATGTCAATGCGATAAACTACGATTTATGGATTGGTATCTGAACTTATGGCATCCATAGTCTTTTGTTCAATTACATTTGGGACATACAAAAATGAGCACTTGAGTAGATTATTTAGTAATTGAACTCTAAACCCTGTGAAAAATTTGCAATTCTCTGGTAGTTTTTAAAGGGTCCCTAAGAAGTTCTGTTGTTGGACTACATTTCTCAAGTATGTACCAGTTGTCCTATTGGACAACTGGTGGATACTTGAGAATACATTGTACAAATTGGGAAAATAATATGATATAATACATATTGAGAAAAACATAATGATATAAGAATACAGAAATCTCCAGACAAGAAATAGAACCACAAAAGAATTGTCCACAAAAAGTAATGACATCCCATTGAAAACATTCTTTCCTGTAAAAGAGTATGCCAAGTCTCACAGTACTTGCACTATAAAAAGTGTTGAAATCTCAAAAAAAAAAAAAAAAAAAAAAAGACAAATAATCTCCTATATTACCTTTAACTCTAAAGTTAGCAAATTATTCAATAATTGTCTTTAAACTATACTGGCAATGTAAAGAATAATTCACTGTGACAGATAGTTATAAATAATATAATGATTTGCCATAAATGATGCAACTTAATTTTATCTAAAACTTGTACCTTTTGAACTTAAAAATTATGAACTATGAGGATTGCTTGTTATCTATAGAGTAGATAGTGAAATTTTAGTAAAATTAATTTCTTATCATAGTGTAGCCTAATGCCATGTGAGTGCCAAGCTCTAAAGATACTAGTAGATAAAATTTAATTGGGTTATTGATGACAAATAGCCATAAAATATTAGTATTTATGAATTATTCTTTATGTGGCCTATGTAGTTTTAGGACAACTCTCAAATAATTTGCTAACTTCATAAGTGAAAGATAATAGAATGTACAACTTGGTTCTTTTGCAGATCAAATTTTTTTGACAGCAAAAATGCTACAAGACTTAGAATATTTTTTTTATTGAAAAGAGTGTTTTTGATTGGATATAATATTATTCCTTAAAAGTCTGTTTAAAAAAATAAATGAATGAATTTAATTCATAAATAGACTTGAATAAAAAAAACTTTTGAAAAGCAAGATTTCTATACTCCTTTTGTTGCTCAAGTGCATTTCCTTTTCCTATTCCCATCAGCAAACAAAGCTGAGTCTCATGCATTTGGTTTCTATTTTATGTTACTTATATATTTTCAAAAATCAATGAAGTATTGATTATTATCTTTGGTATTTAAAGAAATGTATATGTTAGAGATGTAACGAATAGTGATTTGGCCGAGTACCGAATATTCGGCCAATAGCTCAGGCTGGATACTAAATATTTGGCACATAGTTTTGACTGAATATTTAATTTTTTTTTAAATTTCATTTTAATTATAAATAAAACGTTGCATTTCACATTTATAAAAGTGACAAACTTGGTTAAATACTAAATACAGACTAATTAAAATTGATTTTATATTATTTGTAGGTACTTAGAAACACACAACAGTATATTATCTGTAAAATAAAAATATCTTGGTCATGAAAAAATGTCTCGTGTCTCTACATGTAATAGTTTCCGAGGTATATCAATTTGAAAATTTTGGCATTAGTTGTCAAGCAATAAGAAGGCCAAAGTGAGAAAAATGTAATTACTTTTCAATTGACGTTAATTTATGTTAGTGTTCACTCTAGAGATGGGCAAATTCTGGCAAAGTCATTAAGAGGCCTCTGTAGTCGGCTTGCGGAGATTCAAGTCCCAATGCTTTGTTATGGAGAAAAGTGCCTTAACACCTAATCATTTTTCTCAGAAAGTATTAGGTATTTTTAAATGAAATTTTCCTGTGGGAATCTTGAGAATTATTCTCAAGGATTGCGCGAATCAGATTTAAGTTAATTTAGCCGAAAGAGATGTTATTGCAGTCTGAAAAGTAACATAAATTCTGGACTGCAATAAAATCTCTTTCGGCTAAATTAACTCAAATCTGATTCGCGCAATCCTTGCGAATAATTCTCAAGATTCACACAGGAAAATTTTATTTAAAAATACCTAATACTTTCTGAGAAAAATGATTAGGTGTTAAGGCACTTTTCTCCATAACAAAGCATTGGGGCTTGAATCTCCGCAAGCCGACTACAGAGGCCTCTTAACCTTTCTACCCTGTCTGGGTCGATTCGACCCATTTCTAAAATTGAACTTTCGATATCTTCCACAGGTTTTAATTTAGATCTTTCAAACTTCATGTATTCCTCAAAAATGTGCACTCGTTTAATATGAGAGTTTTTCAGAGTCTTAAGAGTTTTCTTTAATCACCCTGAAAAAAAAGTGACATTTTACCTGTCTGGGTCGAATCGATCCATGTTATGATTATGCGTAGAAAAACATAGAAAACCCATTCATATTTTGAATAGACTTTATTTTATTGTGTAGTCGATAGATAACGGCAATATATTGAAGGGTAAATATGATCTATTATCTGTCTGCTATGCTTAGCCATTCTGTTTTAGTTCAACAACATGGCAAATCGCAAACGTAAACTTTCTGAAGAAGAGATCGGAAAGCTCTTGTAAGAGCTTTCTGATCAAGAGGTTTCAGATCTATCTGATATAGGTGAAGATGAATGTGTTGAAACAGATGAATCAGATCACATATCAAACGAAGATATTTCTGATGAAGATGGATATGTCAGATATTGAAGAAAGCATTCAGCCAGCGTCTACGTTTGTTAGTAGAAACAAAACTGAATGGTGTAAAGTCGCTCTTACTTCATGCAAAGATTGGTAAGTAATATAATTTCAATTTATAGTTATTTTTCATTTTATTTTTACAAAATGTATTGTTTATTAAAAAATGCTGATATTCCTAACAATTTTTATTATTATTGTTTACTTATTTATTATTTTCTTTCTTGTATAGACAACACAACATTATGAAATTGAGTCCTGCTCCTACGCGTTATTGGATTCAGCGAACAACTGAGCAGTCAATAACAGCCGTGAAACTTGCTGGTGTTTATAAATCAGCAGGAGAATCGCTCAAAGAGTTGTGCAGCAAAGAAAATTGCCGAACTATTTTTCGTGCAACTATGTCTTTACAACGCTTTGAAACAATTAGGCAGTTCCTAAAGTTTCATAACAAACAAAGCACAACAAGTCGTTGACACATGGATAAATTAGCACCAATAAGATCATCATTTGAGATGTTTGTTGCACAATTTCTGAAGATGTTTGTGCCTTACGTATGTTTGACGATAGATGAACACCTCGCGCCATTTCGAGGTAAGTGCCCATTTAGGCAATATTTACCAACAAAGCCAAGATGGAAGTATGGAATTAAATGATGGTTGATGTCTGATGTAAAAACAGCATACGTGTACAACGCTGAAGCGTATACTGGAAAGCCTCTTCATGGTGAGCGTGATATAAACCAAGGAAGAAATGTTGTTTTGCGTCTGGTAAAGGCAGTTGAGGGCACTGCTCAGAATATAACGGTGGATAATTTTTTCACCGATTAAATCCTTGCAGAAGAATTGTTAAAGAGAAAACTAACACTTGTTGGGACTCTCAGAAAAAAATAAGCCGTTTATTCCTCCTGAATTTCAAGCATCCCCTGATATTGTGTGTGTGAAAAGTGTCACAGAAAAATGAAAAGATATAATCTTATAACGAAACTAAAGGTGAAGTGGACAGAACAGATAAACTAGCTTCCACCTATACATGTAAGAGAGGAACAAGGAGGTGGCCGGTTTGTTTGTTTTATAATATAATTGATCTAGCTGCAATTAATGGTTTTGTTGTTTTCATGCACATAAATCCGTCGTATAATGAACGCAAACTTTTCAAAAGGCGGCTTTTTCTAAAAGAACTCTGAAAACATCTGACAGACTCTCAAAGAAATCGCCGGGAAAAAACTAGTGTGTCGGTAGCTATAAAGAAGAAGTTACTAGCTGTAAAAGAAGGCGACAGATAATTTAATACACCTAAAGGATGAAGGTGCAAAGAATGCGGCACTAAGAAAGATAGAAAAACTCAGACAAGATGTGGATCTTGTCAGTCATTTCTTAGTCAAGAGCATGGAAATACTTATTGTAAATATTGTATTAATACGTAAAATAATATGTAATGTGCAATAATATTTCATATGTAAGTAAAATATGTATAAATAAGTAAAATAGTAAGTAATTATTTCGTGCGTTTAAATATTTTAACAAGCCACATACGAAATCAAGGAATCGGTCGAACTGGGGAAGGATGGGGGGGGGGGGGGAGAAACAGTAAAAAGGAGGTATAAAGGAGGTAAAATATACATACTTAATCATTAACTAATAATAGCATACAAAATGAGCCAAACGGGAACATTGTAAAAGACTTGAGTAAATCTATACGAACTGGGTCGATTAGACCCATCCAGGTAAAACGTAACTTTTTTTCAGCAGGGTAGGAAGGTTAAGGCAAAGTCAGCCAGAATTCTTCTTGAAACATATGTGCTGAAATAAAATAATGAGCTAAACAATACTTTTTTAATCTCTTTTACACTTAAAAATTTCTTCTCTAGAAGTGTGGTGTAATTAGTGAATGACCCCGTGAAAGACTAAATTTAGCTAATATCATATAGCAGTTCTGATCATTTTAGGTAAAACTGTGCCTGTTAATTTCACACATTTGAACGCGCTTAATTGTTTTCCCAACAATGGGATAATTATTTAACTTTTTTAACTCATAGTTAGTCCTCCAAAGTAAAGATTTTTTTCACTTGAAAACCGACGCCAACACAGTAAGTAAAGTGGTGTAAGTCATCATTTTTAAAAATAAATTTTTTGCTAACTATTTCACTTAGAGACATGGGATTTGTTTTTTTAATTTTCTTAGGCAAACAGCGACATTCTTCTAAATATAAAGAGTAGGAAAGGAGGGACCGTATAAAAATTAAATTTCGTATGTTAATATGTATACAACCCCCAGTAAAAAAATGCCATCTCTCAAAGCTACTCTTAATTTGATGAACTTTTCTAATTGGAAGCATGTTTCGATCACTTTTGGTTTAAAAAATAATGGCCTTAACATCTATTTTTAATCACCTGATATATATGTAGTAATAAAATAGTTTGTACCTATTTAATTTAAATTTGTCTTGAAAACTGTTTTTAATCTCCGTGAAACAGAATGCTTTCCCTGTGAAGTTTGTTTCTCTGTTGGACATTTATTACTTTGAAAGAAGATTTTGGAGCTCACGTGAGAAATAAAAATGCTGTGCAAGTGCAACTTGCAGTTTTTTTGCGGTTAGCTTTGGCGTCTGTCGTGCAGAAATTCAGACCCTGGCTACAATCATAAATTCACAAATATATGACATCATGGTGAAGAACCAATTATCTCTCTTGACCCTTCTCTTGTGCTCAGGCGACAAGTTTAGGAACTAGGGGGGTATGTATGTCAGGAGCGAGAAATTGCAAGGATTTTAGCTGTAGTAGTAACTGCCCTAAAAATACGCAATTCATGTGTTATTAGGTCGCCAGGCCTTCTGCAGCAAAGTATGAAATATAAAGAGCTGGATTAATAGCAAAACAGATTCAACTGCAATTTATTTTGGAGAGAGGCAAAGTCATTAAAAAGAGAGCAGCGAATTTCATTACATATATGTTTGATATTTGAAGAAATGTTAATATTTTATTGAAATAATAATCTAAAATTAAGTTGCTCAAAAAAAGACCTGTACTATATAGCATTGAAATGTGTATGTTACCTTAGATTTTGCAGTATTAAATTATAATACAGTTATGTGATGCTTGCCTAATGTGCATTTCCTAAATATGTGTAGACAAAAGAAATAAGAGATGATGCTGCAAAATACCTTCCTCAAATAACTAATGTTCTGAGCAGAGTTCCAAGGGAAATGCTGTTAGTTTTTAAAACAAATGATCTTCTCAGGGGAATTGAAGGTTCATTAGGTAAGTATATTTATAAATTAGTGTTAAATTAGCATAATTTTTCTAAATAATTACAAGGTACAAGCACTGAAACTATAAGATATATTCAAGTATTGTAAGTATGAATCTGTTGCCAATTTTTTCACAATTTGAATGAATGATATTTGAACTATTAGCTAAACGTTAGAAATAACACAAATAACTTTCTGAAAAGAATAAAAAGCTTTTGGACAGAACATTTTCCCATGAGAATAGTTAACATAAATGAGAAATAAATCCAAATTTTTAAATAGCTATGTATATATGTACCTACATAAATGGAAATTTCATTTTTCAGTATTTATATAAATCTAGATTCTTCAGTACTAACTATGTGTCTTAATAAATTCTATTAAAATTTTTATTTATAAAATATAAAAATTATTATGCATAACTTATAAATATTTCAACTTAAAAAAAAAAAAAAAAAAAAACTATCCTTGGTTAAGAATGTTGCCCCATATTTGTCTTCCAAAACCTACTATTTTAGCTTATGAACATGTTATTAATTTCTAAACCAACTAAAGTTTTGAAGGTAAATCTTTCACTTTATTGAGAGTATGGACATGAATACATGTAAATAATGGATAAAAGTAAAATGAGTAATAGAGACAAGTAAAACTTGTAATATTTTTATAACTGTTTTATGCTTTCACAGAAAAAAAATATATATATTTACATATACACATGATATGCCATAGGCAAAAATAGTCAGGAGTCTTCTTTATCCTTTGAAATATGCCTTTTTTACTGTGTCACAACAGCATAGTGAATTCATAGTATTTTGGAAGAAAACATTAATTAAATATTGATTAGTTATTTGGAAGAGCTGGAAGCATCATTACTGAGTCAGCTCACAAAACAAATATGTAAAAAGTTGTTCTTCCAGTTAGTTCTCTCTTAGCTTTTTGTTTTCAGGTCATGTGACCATAGACATTCCAGGAGCTTCTAATGCTCTGCTATTGGGCAGTATTTTTAGTGACATTCATATCACACTGAAGGGGGAGTTTTGTTCATTCAATGTTCACTTTTGTTACCTTAGTGATGATACTATTTTTCAGCTCTTTTACATGAAAAGTTTCATATTGTCAAAGTTTCCATAGCATATGATTTGATGTTGTTTTGTGATTTTTAACATAGTTTTACATGAATAACTTATAAAATGTGTAGTATATTAGGGTGGCCCTTATTTTTGAAAATTTTGCTCTGAACCCTCCATCTTGTTTCAGTCATCAAAAAATATTCTGTGTAAATTTAAGCTCGATTGGACAATAACAAGACAACCTGCATTAGTGATGGAATTTTGAAATCACTTGTAAAAAAGTAATTCTTTTCCAAATTATTAGTTTTTAATTTAATTTTATTTGTATTCACTGTAAGCACTAATAATGGAAATTATGGAAATATTTCAGTTCATTTGGAGATTGGGAAGTTAGCAAATTTAGATTACAATGTTTGATCCAGACTCCCATTGGAAGGTAATTAAAAAAAATTAAAATTTTAAATTAGAATTTGTAATTATTGATTCATGCATTGTTACATTAGATATGTAAGTATTCAAAAATTTTTGGGCAATTGATGTAAAGGCGTCATGAAATTTTAATAAAAATAATTTATTCCTGAGTTTCAATCCTGCGGGATTACAGTCCTAATCCCCCAAGACTAGTCCTGCAAACATTTGCATGGGATCCAGTAGGATCCTTTCCCGCAGGATCAGGATTGCATTCCCTGCTCCCGACACTTACAGATATTATAAAGGTCAATAGACTTTCAATAATTGTAACTTTTCAGGCCAAAGAACAGTTGCTGGGAGTTCCTGAAGTGCCAGCATCTTTAGGAGAAGAACAAGCTATGGCTGTTTACCAAGAAGTTGAAAAGTGGGGTATGGTATAACAGACAAAATTCAGGCACTTTGCTATGATACAACAGCAAGCAGCACAGGTAGAATGAATCTCACGTGTATAAACCTAGAAAAGCTTTTCAGTCATAACCTTTTTTGACTCACTCTTCTGGTTGAGAATTGGCACTTCCTTTAAGATTTAGAGAACCCCAGACAAAAATCAATGAAAACTTTTACATAACTGGTAGTAATAATGTACATGATGATGTCCGCTCTCCATTCTTGAATTTCTTGAACATCTATCTACACAGAAACAACATTGAGATGTTTACAGATAATTGTTAGAAATAATAATGATCTTTCTGGGTGGCATTCTGAAGAATTTGATGACATTTTATACCGGGCGCATCAAAAGTTTGTGCAAACGTTAAAAATCCTTTTAAAAAAACAAATGATGATAAAAATGTCTGGTTTGCATGGCATGAATGGCATCAGAAAAAAAAAAGTTCAAAAATAACTGATAGGTGGTACTGATGTTGAATATGTGAAGCAAATTAATGCAAATGAGGTATGCATTAAAATAAAATGAGCAGAAACACAACACCAACACAATTCTATATTTTCAAAGATTTATTTTGCAGTGCGAAATTTCTTCAGTGCGTCTATTGCTGATTCGTTACCCTTATAAAAGAGCTTGATAATTCACACCAGTGGCGCACCCAGGATTTTAGCTTAGGGGAGGCTGGGATTCAAATACTGCTGAACTCGGTTATAGTGACCTCGATTATAGTTATAACTCTCTTTTAATGTCAAAATATTCGGTACTAGACTACTTGCCCATAGAACACAAGCTCACGAGCAATGTAAATCATTATAGTGTCAAATAATTATCTGCTCATTTCAGTGATGTTGTAGCCGAGTTTAATTGCGTTTCATATACTAACTGTAAGTTTTTACTTAAGAACTATCATTTTTTTTTTGTAAAAGGTAGTTTAGAAATAATTTAGAGGCAATTTTAAAAACGAAAACAAATAAATCATTTGTGACAATTTCCAATTTTTAATGCTTTTCAATTCTAACTTTCCACCTTTAGGGGGGGCTTGAGCCCCCATAGCCCCCTCCGTGGGTGCGCTTATGATTAACACTTTATCCTGTAATGACAGCATTATGTTGGCATTAAAGAGTCCACGTGCATTTAAGTGTTTTATTGACAACCTGATTTGCATAAATAATCTTGGTGTATGCATAGCAGTGCCACCTATTGGTCATTTTTGTAACCTTTTTTTTTTTTTTTTTTTTTTTTTAAATCTAACCAACAAACCGCTCTTTTTTATCAGCATTTGTCCTGTCCTTTTTTAATGATTTTTTAGAGTTTGCACAATATGTCCACATCAGTTTATATAAGAAGGGGGAAAAAAAAGAAGGTTGAGGGAATAGAGAAGAGACTATCACTTTTGAACAGAGTTAATTGTTGCATATATTATCATCCAACTTCAAGGCATTTGCAGGTTGCCTTAAAATTCTCCAATTAAAGTTAAGTTTTACACAGAGCCATTTTTATTCATTGGAAAAGGATTAGAGGTAAGGGCACCCTAGTGTATATGTACAAAATTAATAATTCATTCTTTTTTTCCCCCCTTTAGGTGTTAAAGGAGCAGCAGGATCTTTCATTGCAATGTCTAAATGCTGTATAAAAGCTTTATATGATGAAAAATTTAAATCTTGCCATTCATTTTTTGGGACAGTGAGACTTACTGTTTCCAGAACAATGGCTTACACTAAAATATTTGTGTATCAGTATTATTTATGGTTGCGGACTTTTAGTATTTTTTCAAAACTAGGAATTTTGTTATAATATACCTACTAATCATTTTTATTTATTGAAGTAACATGGGTAACAGTGAGAATTAACTTAACAATTTATTATTGTTTAGTCTGTATTGTCTTTATTAATTACAATTGTTAATATATTGAATTAGCATTTTGTCTAAAGGTATCAAAAATTATGAAGTAATTTGGATAACTTTATAATTCATATTTATTGCAGGATTCTTAGCTCTACAGATAAGGCTAACATTATGATACATAGCCCATAAGAATTCCTACCTATTTTAACAGAGAAACATTTATGAAAAGAAAAATTTCTAAAAAATAGACAATGTAATGCTGATGTTTGTTAAAAATAGAATGAGTGCTAGGGATCTTTTTTTTTTTTTTTTTTTTAACCCTTTCTTACCTAAGGGCAAACTTTTCTTGGTGGAAAACTGCCCATTGAATAACTAACTATCTGTTGTTAAGCCAAAGTAATCATTTTAAAAATCATTCTGTCTATAAAGTCATGGTACCAATTTACTTTTTGTAAAGTATTTTATACAATTGCCTAGTTCAATTTACTTTGAGTTATTAATGCTTTTGAAAAATAATGGAAATCCACTTTTTATAACACTTTCCAACAAGGTTGAAAAGTATTTATGATTTTGGTTTTTCTGTCTGTCTGTCACTCCTTCTGACTGTCAGCCTGTCCTCTAACTGTCATAAATATGCATCGATTACTGCAAAATTCATATTTGTTATTCCTGTGTACCGTACCTGGTACCCTGTTGAAAATGGTGTATGTAGTATTTATAATTCTTTTCCCGTAAGAATTCCAATACATCATCCTCTATTGGTAGTCATTCTTTAAAGTGGACATTGATCCATTTCAAACATTTGCTAGTGTCAATTTCTGAGAGTTAAAAATTTTTGATTTTAGTAAAATTTTTAATCTGTGCATTAAAATTCTTAATCATGTTATTGAAGATTACGGAAATAGTTCATAATAAAAGTAATTCATGTTAGCAAGGTTCAAAGTATTCACGTATAAAAGTGTTAAAAGAGAAATAAAAAAGAAATTCGCAAATCAAATTTAATATCCTTGCTGTTGGAAATACATAACATTATTTTATTTTAAGTCCCGTTGTTAAACCTCGTACTTCTCAAGGGGAACTTCCAGCCAACAATCACCCCACACCCAGAAGATATTGTTAAGAATTTTTTCAAGGAGTGAAAATACTGCTTGATTTATTTTGGAGGACTGAGTTTAATTTCAGAGGAGTAAAACTAGAGGTTTCAAGAGTAGAAAACAAAAACAGGCATCAAATTTACCATTGGGGGAAAGTTAAGCTGAGTTAATTAGTAAAAAATATATGGTTTAATGTTTAAGAAATCCCATTTATACAGTACTTATTGCATATTAAAATTATTTCTTAGTTCTTTTATGCATTTTCTGTGACTGAATAGTACTACTAAATGTCAAGAATAAGCAACATTCTCATCTTTTTTCATCAATTTTAGGCCCTTCCTCTGATATGTGATATGACATAATGCTTCTAATTGTTTAGATATGACTCTTTAAACAATAAATATATATTAAATTTTAATAAAAATACAGAGTGTAAAAATATGTGTAGTTAAAATTTTAAAGAGTGTCTTTGATTATTAATGTGCAAAATACACTTGTAACAGCATTAAAAGTATACCTGCAACACACTTATATAAACAACACATCCCTTCTTCCAAAAAAACTCCAAAACCTTACTTCCTGCTCTTTCCTAAAATGTTCAAAACTGTGCTGGACCCTGACTTATCTTTTAATTTTCCCCCTCAGTAGCTCCACAGAGAGACTTGATTTTTGAATGTTATAACCTTAGAGTGGGGAAAACAATTGTTGTTGGGCAAATATTGGTGTCAGTGTCATTGAGTAGCTATTATTTTGTCTTTTAAGATCAAACAAAAAAGAAATATTTTCTGTACATTAAAATTGCCCCAAATACATAATTTTCTCCATATCATATCTATTTGAGTGGCTGCAGCACCAACAGCCACCGCCTGTCTATGCCATTGTTGTAACCTGGTCCATTAGTTCAGGGACCTTTTCTTATCACTGAATAAAAATAAAAAGAGCTTCAGATTTTCTTGCTTTAAATGCACAATTTTTTATGCATTTATTTTGCATAATTTTAGCTTACATATTTAATATACTTATATTCCTCAAGGACTCTATTACTGTTGTATATACGGCTATGGGGCACACTTGTACATGCATTATACTAAATTTATACATATTGATTAAATTACATCATTTTTAGAAAGCTGAAAGTATCAATTTCTTAGCAACCTTGTGGGTACTGTTTATTAATTTTTACACTCATTTTCTATCTTAAGATGTACATTAAACTGAATGATTTACTGGTATACTGGTAGGCAACATTCACACCATTAGAAGATTTAGTAGATTGCAGTACTATAGTGTGTTTGTTTTTATGTATGTTACATTTAGTGTTTGATGATCTGTACTACATTGTACTTCATGCTAAACTAATATTTGTTTAATGGCTTCTTTGCCTGCTACTTTTTTTTTTTTTACAGTCATAGTCCTTTTATTTTTTGTATATATATATATATGTACAAGGGTGAATAAAAGTAGGTATGTGATCTATATGCTATTTGATATGTTTAACATAAAGGATTATTCCTTGAAACTAATAAGATGCATAAATGCAAAACTGTTGTAATCACAACTGTCTCTACCAAAGATGAATTCAAGTTCATTTTTGAAGGATAAAGACTGAATTTTACTGGACAAAGCAGAACCCAAGCTTAAAATTTAAACAGAAGAGTTCCTGCATTATCCCAAATGCTTTACAAATTTAAGAACTTTGAGTGTGCAGGTTCCCACTCTGCTCTGTCTGATATTTAAACAAATCAAGTGTAACAATTTGAGAACATATTCAAAATAGTACTTTTTAATGCTTTCTTTTATGTACTGCCTGAAACTGATAAAATTTATATCACATCTGAATAAGCTTTGGATCTGGGATTATGGCCAGTTTTCTCCTGATGTAACTTGAATATGCATTAAAACTCTTAAAATGTCCTCCACCTTAGGGATCTACCCTCTTTGAAGAGATAGCCCTAATGTAGCTTTGCCTTAACCAAAAGCCTAACTGGAACAATCTTCATCAGGCTTTATTTTTATAGATTACTTTTGATTACTCCTGTGTGTGCATATATATATATGAGTTAATAGCTCACGTTTAATGTTGCTTCAATATTATATAGGATCTACAGGGGAAACCAACTCTGTAAGTCATAAAATGTTTTCCTGTTTATGCAATGCATTTCTATCTAACTTTCCCAAAATCACTTTTAAGATTTTACAATATTTTTAGTTTGTTTTTAATGTTCATGATTTATGAAATATTATTTTTTCACTGCAAATACAAAAATATTAGTTTTTTTAATCCTTTTTTGTACTAGAAAGTTCCTTTTTTGTTCTATATTCTCTCAGCATTTTATCATTCTTTTCATGATCATTGCTCCAGATCATATCTTCTTATTATGAAAAACTTGTATTGAAAACTCGTTAAGGTTATAATTTTAAAGGTGAAAATACTTTAAATTATTATTTTTAGGAAAGCATGTGTAAGTTCTTTGATGCTTGTTTGTTCAAGCAGTCAGTGAGTTTGATTGATGATATTAGGATTTCACCAAGATTGCAACATTTATTTTGCAAGCTCGAAAAGCATAAACGTGAAAATAAACAATAACAATAGCATTCATATGTTTCTTAAGTGTTTTAAAAAGTTAGTTTGGCATGATTTCATCACCACCATCTTGTCAATATATTTCAGTTGCTTGGTGATTTAATTATGTGCTTGCTATAACAAACAAGTACAATTTCATTTAATGTACCTTAGCAATCATATTTTGAAAGGTTTTCCACATAAAAAGTGTTTCAGAAGTTTTAAATTATTTAATCTTGGAAAACTTCTGAAACAATTTCCCTCTGTATTAGGATTTTTCTTTTTATATTAATTTTGAAGCAGTGATATTCACTATGAAATAGAATTACAATTGAAAAATATGAGTGTAAAATGAACAAAATATCCTGGCCATATCATTAAAAAGAGTTAATTAATTTTTGAAAAAGAAAATAAAGTAAAAATTTACATTTTGGGGTGCATATATTTATTAAATTAGAATTTATAAATATTCCAGATATTTAACACATTAATAAAAAAGTGTCATATAGACATATTTATATAAAATTATAAAACTAATTATTGAGCACCTGTAATGGACAGGTATCTCATGGATCAGTGTGCTTTATTCCTTTTACTTTCAAGAAATCGGAATACTTTGGTTTTTCGCTGAGACTTGTCTTGCTGTGTTCTTCAAGGTATAGTGCCCAGGGCTCTCTTGGAAGGAGAGAAATGCTTCTACAATGGAGTATCAGTGCTGTATTTAAAAGCTTCCTTATATTAGCCGTTATGATCTGCATGAAGAAATATGAAGGAGAAAAACAACACATTTTAAAAGGAATTATTAACATTCAAAATAACTTTTAGCGCCTATTTTTATATTATGTCTGTTCTTACTGACTTAATTAAAAGTAGTTTGTTTTATGAATAAAAACTCCAAATTGAATTAATTTTGATGAATAAGCAAACTGTAATGATTATGTTTATTGGAGTTTATATGAAACAGTAGCCAATACATTGCTCATTTGCTTAAACAATGTTGTAACTTAATCATGATTTTTGAATCCACACCATAGGGACAATTGCGATGTTGTGAACTTTTAACTGATAGATTGCCATTTCTGAGCTTTTAAAATTTACCCACGGAAAGGCAATAGTATCATTTTGACTAATATACATTTCTTTACTTTCATGGAACTTCAAATGTATTTCCTCAAAATTCATGATTTGTGAGTTAGGTTCTTTCATTATATGTTACATTATGATCTTGGTGGATTATTGCTGAAACTATATTGTTATATATTGCTGAAACTATTGTATTGAAATTAAAAAGTATTTTTGACGTGCTTGTAAAACAAAATATAATTCTTATGGATTATATGCACTGTATTTATTTTATTTCAGTGTTATTTTAGGAAAATTACATTTTTCATACTTCTAAATCTAAAATTAATACATCTGTAATTCAAAAGTGATTTTAGGTAAATTGTGATGGGAAAAAATTGTAAATGTTGTCTTTTTTGTTCTATTTATACCTTTACAGATTTTTTTTTTTTGTAGCATAAAAATGTTGCCTTCTAGGTCTAGTAAATTGTTATTTTTATCTATCTAATAGTTTTATAAGTTATAGAGGATGAAATTTAATAATAACTTTTTATTGTGTATTTTTAAAAATTGTCAGAAATTGTACTTTAAATCTCTATATCATATTTATTTATTTCATATATATTTATTTTTCATGCATTTATGTATTTATTTAATGTATTTTGATGTTGAGATACAATTATTTCATCTTAATTTTTAAAAATGTGTGTTTTTATTTCTATCTAGATAGCTTTCAAAATTAAATCAGTATTGTTTTATAGTTATTAGATTATAATTAAAAAATGATTTATAAAATTTAATTTTTAAAACTTTGTTCTGGTTTTTACAGTTTTGGAAGTGTTAGAAATTAATTGAAAAAATTAGTAATTAATTTATTGTAAATTTATACCTTTACTTTGATTGTTGTAATATTTAGATATTTAATTATTTGCAAATAGTAGACCAAGATATAATAATGAAAATTCAGCTGAATACATATTTTATGTTGAAATTTTCAAATGTTTATTTTTTGATCAATAAATTTTTATTTTTTGAAATAAGTATTTATTTGCTGTCTTATAGGATTTTCAAGACTCATTTACAAATTTTTCATTTCATCTAAAAATACTGTTAATAAATTTATGCTTATGAATACACTGATTTTCAAGACACTCATCAAAGCTCACCTTTATGTCTTCAAAATTTGTAATTCCCATTTTAGGTAGATGGCAAGCTCGCAATAAAACTAGTTTTCGGCCTGTTATAAAATTTCTTTCAAAGCATTCCTGTAAAATTAAGCTTAGTAAATAGTGCTGTAAATTAGTGATAATAAATATGGTTAAGGCATTGGACTCGTAACCGGAAGGTTGTGGGTTCGATACCGGCGCACCACTAAAGACCACCATGTACATGCGGTGTACGTGCATGCTAAATCCGTGGTTCCGAAAGTCCTCTCGGCAGTCGCTAGCAGTTTCCGAGGGGTGCCAATATTCAGAAGCCCCCCACCTTCTGATGAGGTTCCAAATTGTGGCGGGAAATTCTGGAAAGGACGTATATGTAGCTCTAAGCGACACATTCAGTGACGCGAGCTGTCCTCTCCTGGCAAATAAATAAATTAATAATAATAAAGAATAATACATCCTGATGAAATAAAAATTATAAAATTATCATTTTCATTTGTCAACTGATATCCAATCTTATAAGCTGTATCACTGTGATCTGAAGAACTTAAAAGTTTGATCTATTTATCTGCAAATGCAATAGAATAAATTACAAGTATTTACTTTGATAGTCAGGACAGTGTATCATCAACCAATGCCTGAGTGGATGAGACAATGGAAAGTAGTAGATGACTGAAGTGTGAAGGTCCAGGGTACTGGTATGAGAGCAAACCTTATAGCAATACTGGGGTACTGGTATGAGAGCAAACCTTATAGCAATAATAGAGATTTGTACAATATTTGGGATAGAATGTAAATTGTAAGAGCTATCAGGCATCTGCAAGAAGTTTTAGTCTTGAATTCATTGTGTGTCTTCCACTTCGCAAACAGTGTTTTCAAGCTCTGTGATCGCACAGTCTTCCACTTTGTTTTTATCACAGAGCTATCACAACAAAGGAATACCAATATGATGCTATTCAGATTTCACAGGTACAAGCAATTTCAGTGCTATTTTGTCTGAATGGCTGAAAGATAGCCCAATAGTCACCATTGAGATGAACCAATACTGCTATGATGGTAAAACAGTATGCTAACTGCAAGCCAAAATGTTTCAATAGCTAACCTTAATGCCATGCTAGACATAACTGTCCAAAGCTTATTGTCAATACCAATAGCTTTCCAACTTTTATACATAAGGTAAGAGGTTCGGTAATTAGACTCCTATGAAATTGATCCCTTTGCAAATTGGTCTCATGCTATTTGCAATTCCTACAAAAGTACCCAACTTATGGAGGTATGTGCAAATCTTATAGGTATATTCTCCTCCCCAGAAAACTTTTCAACCAAAAAAGAAAGAATTTGGGACACCTGAGAGGCTTCAAAGTTGCACTGTTTCTTTCATATTGATAGCCGATATACAACTGGCATCGCATTGATTTCATCATATTAATGCTAACTTTACTGATTGTGAACCTGTTTGATTACCACAAATACTTTTTTGGCTGATGTTGACAGAAACAGTTTTCAGTTAAGAATGAAAATTTTTGCTTAGAGTCTTCCCATCTTCCCGTATGTACACTATAAAGTTAAGATACCCATCAGAAGAAAAGGGGTACTTCAGTAGCGGACTAATGGAGGGGCGGAGGGGGTGGTCCGCCCCGGGCCCCGACTGATAAGGGCCCCCGAAATTGTTAGAAAATTTTAGATTCCAGTTTCACATTTTTGATTTTAAGTTCTAGTCAGCAAAAATTCTCGTGACTACACATAAATGTGTCAGCTAGGTATGACTATATAGGGAGCCTCGGCCTAGGGGCCCCTACAAAGACGCCCATAAAGTGGGGGTCAAGGTAGGTCGCTTGCCTTCCCCCCCTCCCCCTAGAGTTTTAGTGTATTATCTAGGATGTAAAACAGAACTGCGCCAAAAAGCAAAATCAGAAATGAAATTGTTACAAGTGTGAAATTTGCCCCTCTCTAGAAAATTTATTTAAGTCGCCCCCCCCCCCAAGTTTTTTTTCCATGGGCCCAGGATTTATTAAGAGAGTTTAAGTTCTAATCTGAAAAACTCTAATGACTATACATATATATGGGTCAGCAGGATGTGACTGTATAGGAGCCACGAACAGTGCTTAGGTTCTCCTAATGTCTTAGTCGGGAGACATGTATGTAAATTATTTTTTACATAAAAAGACATTTTTTATAATAAAAATATTGAGAAGCTACAAAAGTTTTGCACGATTCTTTTCATTCCATGGCGAAACTATTTCCACGATACTCAAAATCAATGACCGACGCAAACGTTTTAGAGAATTATCCAAGATAAGCAAGAATTTTCTAGAAACACTTAACACCTTTCTACAATAGACAATTGTGTCATTACATGATTGGGGTCCTACATGATTGTTATCATTACATGATTGTGTTATTACATAATTGGTTAGCTAGGGCCCTGTAGCAGCTACCACGTTTAATTTTAAGGTATGTGAATAAGGTTTTGGACTGTGGACACAAGCTTTACTAGCTTATTATAATGGAGTTCTGTATTAAATCCTGTCTCGTCCCGAATCAAACTGAGCATCTTCGATTCGTTATGTTCGTGCTACGGATCATGAATGTGTGGATGTAGTGCATTCTTTTTTTACGGAACATCTTTTATAGACAAATAATGCTGCTTTAGTAACTTAGTAGCAAAAACAGTTCATAAGACACCCCTCGAGAACGTGTCATAGAAATAGGGAAGCGTGGTGGGGTGAACGCCCGGGGTCCCCAATCCTGGGGTCTCAAAATCAATATAATTATTTTTCCCCTCTTTTTTTTTTTTTTTTTTACGGGAATACGTCTTTAAATTTGCTTCCGCAGTGGGAGGCAATTCAGAAAACTGATGATAACAAAATCGGGGAATACAGTTTGATTTTGCTGATATGCTGTTTGATGCTGCAGTTATATATCTATCATCTACATCCAATCGGTATAACTATTTTCCTTGTAAATTATGTTCATTTTTATTTATTTACTAGCGGCTACCCGCGACTTCGTCCGCGTCGGACCTTTAGAATTAGGTCCCGAGAGAAACGAAGCATGTGTGAATAACAAATATGTTTGCGACTAAAGAAACTGCATTTAAATATTATTTGCTTTTTACTTATTTTAAATGAAGTATAATGCATGGTAGTATATTCATTTAAAATAACAGAGCATGTAAAATTACTAAATTTAGATTTTTTTCAGGCATTTGGCGAATAGAGACAGTTACGACAGTATTTGCGAACTGTTTTGAGTGTTCTTGTAAAAGAAATATTTATGCTATATGCATGAATTTTAGCCTATGTTAATCAGGAATAGTGCAGCTTTCTGTTAGCGAAAAAGTTTTAGAATCGGTTCTATAGTTACAGAGATACCCATAGAGCGCAATGTATTACAATTATTTTGACTGTTCCTATAAAGGAACTATTTACGCTACATGCATTAATTTTAGCCTATAATACTCAAGAATAGTGTAGCTTGCTATCAGTGAAAAAAGTTTTGGAATCAGTTCAGTACTTACAGAGATACACATAGAGCGTAATGTAATTCTTATGAGTATCCCTGTAAAAGAACTATTTGTGATATATGCATAAAAGGTAGCCTATAACACTCAGGGTCCCCCCAGTGTCTAAGAGGGTCTGCTCTCAAACCTGGAAGGCGGGAGGTGCCAGGTTCAAACACCGGTCGCGCCTGTCGACGTAGCCGCTCGCAGTTTTCCGTGTTATTTTCAAAAACCTCGCGAAAATACGGGCTAGGATCCCTTAGAAAATTCCACACAGAGGAATCCTCCATATACGCCTAGGACCCTATAGGCCTAGGACTTTCAATCAGTGAAGTTTTAAAATCGGTTTAGTTGCTACAAAATTTCCATAGAGCGCAATGCATTAGTATTATTTTGAGTGTCTTTGTAAAAGAATTATTTATGCTATATGCTTGAAAGGTTGCCTGTATGTTAATCCAGGGCATGAGCTATCTTCATTACAAATTTTTCCAGACATTTTTGTGTGATTCAGTCAAAAACATCCAAACACATAAACGTACACATTTATATTATTTGTAGGATTTGGAAATTTACGAACTTTTAAGAAACACATCTGGACTTTTCTTGGTACTTACCTATTATCACGGCGGTCATTCCCGCCAAACTGTTTTTTAGTCAAATGAGTTGCCAAACTGTTGCCAATCGTATTTAAAACCATTAATAATTTCATGTGCCCGGCATTTATCTCGGCTAAAAATCGCTCGTCTTGGCGGACCGCCGGGATAATACGTAAGTACACTTTTCTTTATTTATGCTTTTTAATTTGGCGTAAAATCAACATAATTTCCATACTTATTTATGTTTTTCAAATGCATGTGATTTTGCAAATAGAATTTCTGCTTTATTTCAAAAGCATAAATCACTTTGTGCGGGCGATAAAACGGTTTTAAATTAATAGTTAGAAAAGTAATTAAAATTTCCGAGCCTCAGGTACACTTTACCGAAGTCATGGGTCCAGGCATGCTCAAATTTTCAAAGCTCTGCTTTCTGTACATTTGTCTGGAGAACATTCATTTTTATTATTAGAGATAGATATATTTGGCATAAAACTGGCATAATTTCCGTATTATTTAATGTTTTTCAGATGCACGCGCACGCGCTTCTTTGTTGAAGTAATACCATTCTTGTTAGCTCAAAACACGAATCATATGATACGGGCGAAACTCGCCAAGCATGGCAAAGTAAAAACGGTTTTTAATTAATAATTAAAAAAGTAATTAAAAATCTAAAATTCTAAGTAGCCTATAACCAACTCCAGGGTCCCATCTATATCTAAACCGAAATGCATCCTAATCGATTCAGCGGTTTAGGCGTGAAAGCGTCATAAACAAACAAGCAAACAAACTCACTTTCGCATTTATAATATTAGTTAGGATTTTGGCGGGGGAGGGATCACTTAGGCTGGGGACAAAGAAATTGTTCCAGGTGTCCAACTTGTGAATTTCTTCTCTATTTTTTCTCCAATGTTATTATTATTATTATTATTATCAGTGTTTCTCACAAGATGCTTGATTGATAATCCATTTAAGACGCATTGCAAGAGCAAATCGGGCAAAAAAAGAAAAACAGTTTCCATCGCCATCTCGGAATTTGATGAATTTTTTTCTTGTGTCGCCTTACCCAAAGAAAGAAAAAATCTGAAATATTTTTGATTTACCTCTTTTAGTTTTGGAGTTATGATGGGGGGGGGGGTGTCAAAGTACCCTACAGGAGTGACATATAAATCAGTGCTACCCACTTGCTCACCATTTGTGGAACAAATTAGAAGGCTTAAAAACTATTCTTGAACAACAAAGTCAGAGCATTTGGATCTAAACACAATGCTAAAAACTGCATCTGAAAAAACTTCCAATTAACTTCCCTTACATGTGAAATTAAACACAATAAATGAAACCTATTATCTCATTGGTCAATTATTTTTCCCATTATGGCTGCAACTGTGACCACCTTAAACAATATTACGCCAAAGATTTTCAAAATTCGTTTCCTTCCGATTACTTCCTCAAAATGAGTTCATATGTGGGTACACCGACTTTCATTGCTTTATGTTTGTTCGTGTGATTATGGCAACGCTACTCTAGGGCGATCTGCCAAGGATGAGAGTGCCCTGGTAGGAGGACTTTCTACGGGGTTCTAATGCGTATTCACGTAACATCTGGAGAAAACCTACCAAAACTGAAGACCTTTAGACCGACAGCCACGCGATGGGACCTGAACGCGGGGCCTTCACACTTTGGCCATCTATCATTTCCAGTGACATAACCACTGTGCCATGGTGTGGCCCTTCATCGATTTATGCTGCAGTCAATGAACAGGAATAAAGATCCCAAAGTTAAGGATATATTGTGAGCTAATAAATATTCTTTTCCAAGCGTTACTGAAACAGCTTTACAGAGCATTTGGAGCCTACTGATAGCTTAGACACAAATCGCTTTTTAGTAATTGTCAAGTCGTCGTTACGGACATAAGAACGACTCTAGAACAGTCAAATGTTTTGAAATTGCAACAATGCTTTTAATTAACATTGAATATAAATTTTAAGTGTATAAGAATTTCGAATTTTTATTTACGAAATTTCCCTACCTCTAATTATAATAAATTTAAAAACTTACTAAATATTTACAGATTATGTGCTGCTTATGAATACTCTGTTCGTCAGTTGCACAAAAAATAAAGGCATTTTTCTTCTTATGGTAATATTTTTATAGACATAAAATTCGCAAATAATCTTTGAGAAAATTTTGACAAAGAATTCTAATAACATAATTTATAATAAATTTCTTTACTGAAGGCATCAGTAGCGCTATAGTTGGGAAGAGTACAGCTGATAATTTTCTATTTTCTAAATGAAGATCAAATACGTGATTGCGACTTTTATGCGCAGGGAAAATATTTTGATGAGTTTTTCTTCTTCAAAACAGGCATGCGACTATCCTTTGGGACCGGGTTCGACTCCCGGCTTTGGGTGTGGATGTAAAATTGTCCGCCCTTGTGCTGTAAATTGTACATTGAAATAAAAAAAGTGTATGAACTTGTACTTCGGAACAACTGCGATGAAAGCCATATAAGTGCTATAGATCTCGAAAAACTGTGCCTTTCAAATTTCAGGGATGCGACTATTACGCGAGGGCGATAATTATGCGAGTAAACACGGTAATAGAAGCATATAAAAAGATCATCAGCTCTTTAATGCAGTTCAAGTTATTTTTATAAAACAAGATATACTTAATACATAACTTTAGCCCCACCATGGCCGAGTGGATAAGACACTCAAAATGGTAGACGGCTGAAATGTGAAGATCTCGGGTTCGAGCCCCGTCATGTGGCTGTCGATCTAATGGTCTTGAGTTTTGGTCTGTTTTCTCCAGATGTAACGTGAATAAGCGTTAGAATCCCGTAGAAAGTCCTCCATCCAAGGCACAACCCATCCTAAGCAGATATCCCTTGCGTAGCGTTGTCATAAACATCACACTTGATACATAATTTTAGTGTTTCCCCTGTAGTAACTGGAGAATTAATAGTTCTAAAAACATGTCGTCCGTTCTCCATAATTACTTCGTCATGTATCGAATACAGGAATACATATTATTATTGTTATTGTGACCACGTATATCGGATTTGTGTGCTTGGCTCGTCAGAAGTGCTTATAATTTAAAGAATATAGAAATTTGAAGAAAAACTGAAATATATAAAATGTGTGTAAAGAACATAAATTGTATCTTACAACTAATCACATAAAAATTTCGGAAACTAAAAACCAATTTAGTAAAAATGGAAATAAGTTTACCTTGAGAGAGAGTTTTTTTATTTTATAAATGTTTAAATCACACAGTATTCTATCATTATTATTATTATTTGGTAATTCTCTAATCTAATGATTATCAATCTTTGGATTGCTACCTCAAATGGGGTTGCAAAAAATAACCCTGGGGTTACAAGGTGGATTTAAACGACATCGAAAGGTACCGAAATATTTTTCCTCTAAAAACAGGTTTCCGTTGAATAAAACTGTCTTCAACAGAATGAACTATTTCCTTTCAAAACAAATTTAAGTTTAAGGTTCAGTGGTTTAGGTATGTTTTAATATGCGAAGTGTAGATAGTTAAAAGTTTTAAATGTACTGAGTTATATTATTATAATTCCTATATGCTTTGGGCAAGCCGGTACCACCGAAATAAATTAGTTTCACGCGAACTTATTTACTAATTTTCTACGAACCACTCGAAGCATTTTTGACCAGTCGAAGCAGACTATTTTTTGACCAAAATGTAAAAGTAAAGAAAAAAATAAGTTTAATAGATTTTTCCAGATTTTTTTCCTCAGTTTTGAATGTTAGCTTTAAAATGTAATTGTCGGTTAAAAAATATCTTAAAAGGGGGGCCCCAAACTCGGAAACCGCCCCGGGCCTCACTTAACGTTAATCCGCCACTGGGGTACTTATAAGTACTAGCCACTACGGCGGCCATCTTCGCCGGCCTATACCCTACTGTTCTTTATGATTAGTGTAGTGTTGACCAAATCATTGGACTCATTTCAACGAAAATCAAATTTCTTTGCTTTAATGGTATTTGCCATTAAATTTATTATTTTAGGTTTACTACAAAGTTTGGGTGTCATCATAAAAGCCGATGCTGGCCGTGCCAAGTACTGATATTGCAGAATGTACAAAAAGATGTAATTGCTGACATTTCCCTTTATGAAATGGTTATAAAAAGTCTATTGGATGATATGTTGTGCAACATGTACGAATTCCTACAGAAATACTTCTTCATTTCAGCAACTGCTGGCTTCCTCAAATTAGTATTTAGTGTGGTTCCTTCCATTCATCGGTTCCTCTAATAGGTACTTTCAAGGGTGGATTAAGGGGAGGGGGCGGAGGGAGAGCCCCCCCCTGAGAAAAAAGAAGTTAATGTGAAAGATCCTATTTTACTTGCATAAAATGGAAGTATATGTCAATCTTCCAACTAACCGCCTCCCCCCCCCCCCCCGACAAACTTGCATTAATCCGCCACTGGGTATTTTTCTCTTTCAACAACACCAATGTTATGCCAAAGTTAGCAACCTGATGTTTTTGTTTTTAAAGTATGTTTGCATTGTTTTATACGTATCCCTAGTTACAATAATATGAAAGAAAGGTACTTGCGTATTATCCCAGCGGTCATTTCCGCCAAACGATTTTTGCGTCAGATGTGCTGGCAAAACTGTTGCCAAGCGTATTTCTAACCATGAATTATTTCATTTGTCCGGCATTTATCTTGGCGAAAAATTGATCATCTTTTCGGACCGCCGGGATAATACGTAAGTACCGAAAGAAACTGTGGGAATAATTCCGTAAGCGGGGCAGGTCGCCAAGCCAGATGTCGCCAAAGCTTTTTCGCGTTGCTAAATACGCCAATCTGCAAGGATTGTGCTTAGAATATATGGAGAACTGTTTTAATGGCAACCTTAATGGGTTAGACGTTGGCAACAAAAAAAGTGGCCAACTAAACCTGCCCCCGCTTACGGAATTATTCCCGAAACTGTAAATGGATAAAATGTGCTTAGCTGTAGCCGTCACCTCCGATATAGAAGGCCTACGCACCGAATACAGAAATTGACACGATGGCGCATTCCGTAGTCCAAATTCCGTTGCTTTATTCACATTGTTTACATCTAGTTTTGACGTGCTCGTGAATATACTCTCTGTCTCTAGAGTTGTCTTGTCAGTTATAAGCTCTTCGTTCAGAAGCTAATTTCTACAGGGAGAAGGTAAGTGGGAGTGATGACTCATATATCATTTTAAAGATCTTTCCATTACCAACAATTTGATACCAAATTTATTGTAAAATCATAAAAAATAACTAAGTTATGAATGTTCAAAATTTTGTTCAAATACGCAAAATTTTTTTAAATCGTTATTTCCATTATTGTTAATTGTATTATGACAATAGTCGCCAAGTTACGCGAATTTGAATGGCATAATTAAATTATTTAATAGAACTATGTGTTAAAACTTGACATGATTGGTTGCCATGATGCATGAATATTGTCTGTACTTAAATAATATGTAATCTTGCTTTTAATATTGCTCATGTGTTATTGAGTTATTTATAATTCGAATTTTGAAAAAATCGCTTCGAGATAATGAGCCAAATATAAATTTTTTACGTGGTATTTCCAATGGGGATTTCTTTTATATCTAAAATTGAAGAGGCTAACAACACATAAAAATATTTTTACATGTTACTCACAATGCACTAAAAAGAGCTATTTATGGTGTATATAAATTTATTCGATTATATTACATGATTCAAGAGGTATAGAGCACTTAGCTATACGGAATTTTGTCGCCAAATGCCAATAAATCTCTAGCACTTCCGTTATTCTAATGATTTCTAGGCTCATAAGACTAGCAACCTATCTATAATTTCATGTGTCCGGCATTTATCTTGGCGAAAAATCCTTTGTCTTGGCGGACCGCCGCCGGGATTATACATAAATACCTAATTTTACATACATTTTTATTAGATTGGTAAAAATCTTGAAATGAGTGTTGTATTTATGCCGAAAGGAGTATTTTTTTTTCTACCCAAATACAGTAGAAATTTGCATTTTGACTACTTAAACTGCTACTCAATTAAAAAAAGTGTTTAATATGAAAACATCTTTCCCTCTTGCAAAAAAGCTGAAATTTTGCTAATCAAGCATTGATTTTTATGGATTAAGTATATTCTATAAAAAAGTAATACTTTTACTAGTAGTTTAAACCAGAAACTTAATATGCTTCAGAGGACTTTTCCAATATATAATAATTCAATTTAATCTAAATGTGATTTCACTGCTACATAAGAATACTATTAAATAAATCCCCATGAAAAGACGTTGAATTTGATAAAATAAATTTATGAAATGGATATTTTTTTTTTTTTTTCAAATTAAAGTGATAAGTCCTTATGAAGAATTTTTCCATTCTCATAAAGGCAGTTTCATGTGAATGGATATTTTATTTACTGTTCAAAAAGAAAAGGTTGGGCACTGTTTCGGTCAAAACTCATTCAAATGAACGCAGAGCACTGAACTACGGAGTCGGCCATTTTGAATCGGTGTGGAGGCCTTCTATATCGGAGGTGACGGCTTAGCCCACTGCATAGTGAAGTTTTTAGATGAGCGATAAATGTTCCAAGTATTGTAAATTAGATAATTTGATACTTAGTATTATACCGGCGGTCATTAATGACCATGGCTCACTGAGATAGTCTGCCAGCCATTATCCCAGTGAGTCATGTTAATGACAAACTATTTTTTCCTCAAATTTGCTGGCAAACTGTTGCCAATCGTATTCCGAACCATTAATAATTTAATGGGTCCGGCATTTATCTTGGCGAAAAATTGCTCGTCTTTGCGGACCGCCGGGATAATACCTAAGTACCGATATTTTAAAGCTGTGAGAAGATCCGAAAGATCTTGCATTTTCACGTGTCCATTATTGTTATTTTGGGTACTTACGTATTATTCCGCCAAACGGTCATTCCCGCCAAACTATTTTTTCGTCGAATGTGCTGGCAAACTGCTGCCAATCGTATTCCAAACCATCAATAATTTTATGTGTCCGGCATTTATCTTGGCAAAAAATCGCTCGTCTTGGCGGACCGCCGGGATAATACGTAAGTACCTTATTTGGTAATGTAGCTACTGCGTGGCATACATAAATAAAAGTGACAAATATGCTTGCTCCATTTGACGTCATTGAACTGTTAATTTGGATTTTTGCACATGCATTACTGTTATTACGCTAATGTTTTATCTAGTTGTTGCCGTTCGCAGCGTTGAAATATCGTCGATTTTGGTATCGCATATGTTAGCGTAGTATATAAGTAGAAGATTGGCATCTCAGAAATTTTCGAGGTACTAGTGGGTTATAGTGGTCACCGAAATCCAATTCCTAAGCAACTGGGGCATACCGGTTGTGATGAAATCTCGCAAAAATGTTTGCATTCCAGCAGACGTCTGCACTCTTAAAGCATAGGTGCAGGGGGGGCGGGAGCTCCTCCCCCCCCCCCTCGAATACGTCTTTGGCAAGCTCTGTGGCCGCTATAACCCGCTAGTACCATTTCAAAGGACTGCCGAGAAGATTTTGGGAACCATAAGCACCGCATATGTATTGCAATCGTGGACTAAACTTGCAACTTTCTAATTACTAGTAAAGGAATGGATGCGAGACGAGACAGATTTGCAACTTTTGTGCGAGAATTTACGCACATTTTTAGCACTCGGGTGCTATTTCTTTCAAGCACGGGATTTTTGTATACGCGGCGCGCCATGGTCACTTTTCCGTTTGATTCATGTTTTCTGCAGAGTGATTCGATATTGCTAATGGAAACATGGACTATCCCTTCAGATGATTTTCAAATACCAGGATTCACTTTGGTCGAACGGATAGACAGTGATTTCCAAAACAAAAAACCATCTGAGTTATGATTTTTATAAAGGAAAACTTAATGAAATGCTTTACCCGTGCCTACACGAGCCAGATCAATGGTGTTACAATGGTCATTGCGTATATTCAAGATAAAGTGAGATTTGCAGTTACATACGCTAGTCCTCGAATTTCTTATGAAGATAAATTAGACTCTGTATTCGAAACGTTGCTGAAGGAGGATGATTGTAAGACTGTTTTAGTAGGAGATTTTAACATAGAATTAAATTCCGATCAAGGATCCAATTTCATAACTGAAATGGATACTTTGGATTTTCCAATATGCACTCATCCAAAACATTTCACCACTAGGGGCCCAGACAACAATAGATGCGATTTTCAGCAACAAAATTATGCGAACATATCTATATGAGCACTTACAGTTATTATTTCCCTCTATATGGCAGAATTGCTTGAATAGATTAAGAAAAAAACTGAAATTCTTCCAGCCGAGGGCGTAAATAAAATCTGGAAGAATTTCAGATTTCTTTTTCTTTTTTTTTAATCATTGCTATAAAGAGAAATTTTTCGAGATGAGACAACACTTTGCATCTGTTTTACGAGATAACAGGCGTCTTTAAGACCAAGGAATAAGTGTGCATTTTTTTGGTATGGTAAATCGGTTAACTAGAACGCAAGATACAGACCTTTGTTTTTCCATAGGATAACATGGGAGTTGGGGTTTCTCGTCAAATATTTGATATATCCTTTAGCTGGGTTAAGTTTTGGGAACTTATTTTTGGCACCAAATTTCACGAAATTTCATCAAAAAGTCGTCAAGTTTAGCAATATTTGGCCTGATATTGGGGTCAAATTTTTTCCTCGTATGCCATCGCTATTACGCTGTTTTGAAAACATCTTGAAAGTGCTTACCGAAATCCTGCGGAAAGTTCGAGAGATATCTGTGTAAACAATAATTACGAGAGGCAGATCGCCATTCGGTTGAACCATGTCTGGTATAGAGATGAGTTCGGGCTCATTTTTTAAAGCCCGAGCCCGAAGACTTATTTCGAGCCCGAGCGATATTATTTAAGTCGAAAACCGAGCCTGAAATTTCAGCTAATACATTAATAAAAGTCAATTACTCCATTGATAGAATGGTACTTTTTTTATTATCCCGGCGGTCCGCCAAGACGAGCGATTTCTCCCCAAGACAAATGTCGGACACATGAAATTATTGATGGTTTGAAATACGATAGGCAACAGTTTGCCAGCACATTTGACGAAAAATTAGTTTGGCGGGAATGACTGCCGGGTTAATACGTAAGTACCGATGAATATTATAAATTTTGCTGTTTGTGCAAATTAAAGACAAATATAATAGCAAACTCTTAATGCACTTTCTAATTCTTTAAATTCAAGTTTATCAAATAGTAAAAATAAAATGTTTCAGTTTCTCACTATCCCAAACCCGAACAGAATCGTGAATTACAGATCCCGTCTCATCTGTTAGAGAGCACTAGTTGTTGCGATAGCTGTTCCTCTCTGTCTGATTTTACTGCGAGCGATGTCGCCGTTTCACTTATTTTGAGAAACTTAGACGCTGCTTGAAGATTCTTTGTCGTTGTATTCTGTGGAGCAGTTAAAAATTCTGCTGGAGTATTCCACTGCGTTTTTTAGCCTGTGGGACGATTTTATTGTATGCGAGTCGCAGTATTTGAAAGTTGCTCGGTTGATTCCTACTTTAGGACCCCCACTCTCGCCAACGCGACGATAAATATTAATATACAGTTGCCATTAGGATTTTTTGTATTTATATTGCAGCCATACGGCAAAGGGTTTATTCGTAAATTTCTCTCAGTAATCAACCGGTATTCCAGTTGATTTTGCACGTGATCAGTCATGAGTTTTTATCTTTGATAAGGCCGTTGCCTACGAAATGCTCATACTATGTAGTATTACGTAGGCAATGATAAGGTTTAGTATCCTTTTACGCATTTTCGATCTTTGTTTGGAAAATTTCTATTGGCTTTTACCCAGTAAAGTATAATTTCGCAAACACTGGATACTAAATTCCTGTTTTATTTTCATATTGGTACGTATTAATAGGAGCAGACGATTTCAACTCATTTATATTAGCATCGTCAAGCACAAATAAATCTGATACGGGAAATTTGTTTGCTAGGGTAACTTTAAATATTAAAATATACATTATGTATTTTTATTTATGTATTAATGATATAATTTAATATCACGGACGCAAAAATTTCTGGCATCTGAAAATTGGTTGCTAGGACAATTTTAAATGTTAATATTTTAACTTAGAAGAATTGAGTTCTTTTCGAATTTACTAGTTGAAACTATTTCTAAACAGCGGATTCGGTAAATTTATCTATTCTGTTTCTTAATTTGGTGAGGTGTTTTAAATTTGCCTTGCAAATTTTTAGAAATCATTGCAGAATTAGTTCTTTTGTTAATAATTTTAACATTCGTATTCCATTTCCTAAAATTTTGTTGCGATTCAACATACTTCATTGGTTAAAATAAAGTAAAAATTCACGAATCTGCTTTTAATAAAGGATATACATATAAATTTAAAGAATCTGCTCATAAATTCTTGTCAAATGAAGTCATTTGGAACATGTAAGTACATCATTACATATATTTTACTTGCCAACTAATGAATTTTAAATAAATGTCGTCAAATTCCGTATTTGGTGCGTTTAATGCTGAATTGTTCACATTAATTTCATCCAGTTTCTCTGGGAAGCGTTAAAACTTGTGCGCATGCGCGATCACGGACTATTGACAGTAAGGCTCGCCAAAACGCGGCGATTTTTTACGTTGGCGAGAGTGGGGGTCCTAAAGTAGGAATCAACCGGTTGCTCTAACCGACTGGCCGTTATAAATCGAGTTATTGCTTATTAATTCCTGTGAATTGTGTATAGCAGATTGTTCTAGCGAGTTTCTAGAAAGGATAAAATTTATTTTTCGTCCTGTTAACTGGATTGTTTACTAGAACTTTTTACACACTCTAAGCTTGTGAACTTTCAAGCTTATGAACCCGAAAATTCAGCAGTTTCTGCAAAACTAGAATGTTTATTCACACAATTAAATAATTTGCTTGTTCTCAGACTTTTCAACCATGAGTAAACAAACCTGAGTTAAGTGAATGATTACTACTTAAAATGTTCGATTTCTTTTTAAAAAGTCTCATATATGTGTTGGGCATCAATCTATTCTAATCACACCAAAAGCAGAATATTTATTAGGGGTGGACGAAAGACAAAAGATAAGCTTGTCTCGCCTTGCAAAACTTTCTCGTCTCGCATCCATCCCTAATATTTACCGTATAATATGGAAATCCTAATTCACTTATCCAAGCTGCAACGTCCTCTGCTGTCCATTGAATGCAAGATGGCACATCTATATCAGGATATATTTCGCTGTGTTCTGCCATCCTCAAATGATCTGGCATATTTTCAGGTATAATTACGATAGAAAGAATTTAAATTTTACATTTTCCTTTGCTTCTTCAAATAAAAAAGATCGCTTATTTATTAATTTTCCATAAAAAGTCGAGGATGCATTTATGAAGAAAGTATATCAGTGGAAAAACTGGGATGCTTATACTGTCAACGTGCCTGCATGTAAGACATTCACTGCTTTTATGACGTCAAACCCAAAACTTTAGAAGTTTTGGGAACAGAAGAGTACTTATAAATGAACCCTAAATGTATTAAAGTTTATAACTGCACTGTTCTCCAACGCGGTATAAGCCAAGGAGGTTTAACTAATGGAGTTGCCAATGTTGCACTACGCAGTGCTAGGAATGTGAAGCCTGTGCCACGCCCCCTTAGCCCTTCTCCCCCCAAAAGATTGAAGAAAGCAGAGATGCATTGAAAAACGAGTTCCGGAAATTGTTAATAAAAATAATTTAAGAGTTACTAACCAATTTGTTTATCCATTTTACGTTCATGGAAGGTTTTTTACACGTATTAACTTGTTTTTTATTGTATAATTTCAAATATATAAATTTATATGTTTTCCAATGACGATATCCAATGCTTTGGGGGATGATGGGGCGAGGTTTTTGGCTTCAAAAACGGGGAACATGGGTTTCTCCATTAGTTGAACCTCCTTAGTATAAGAAATACTGATGAATCAAATTCATCATGTTTCATCTAATCTCCAGTATATCAAATAAGATTCTGCAAATGCATGATCTTCATAGCGTATATAATTACAAAAACTTTTTTCTTGTCAGAATATTCGACTCTTCAAATCCATTTATTTCTTTATTGCCTTCATTAATTCAAGTCAGGCATCGAAAGTGAGACTGTCGTAATTTTGATGTCACGAGTTCAAAAATGCCCGATTACATTAACGTACTTTGACGTAAAAATTACAACACTTGCAAGGTAAAATCAGTGGCGGCCCGTGGTCAAAACTGTTAGTGCAGCCGGAAGCATATGATCCCCCCCCCCCCTCCTCCGAACAGGAATGGAAAATCTTTGTTATTGAATTCGAAAGCTGGCGGATTAAGCCCTCACCGAGGAAAAAAAAGAAATTACATAAAAAATGTAAGCGATCCTACTTTACTTTTCCATAAAATGGACATAAATTTCAACCAGCCGCTCTTATCCTCAAAATTGCATTAATGTGTCTGATTCGAAGTTTCCTTAGAATTTTCTTTTGTAACGATAACTTGAGAAGAAAAGAAAAAAAAAAACAGAAAACGTACTTATTTTTTATAAGTCAAATTAGTCCTCCTTTCTTTTAAACTTGCGAATCGGTCAGTGATGCCCTCATAAAAAGGCGTTGTTTTAATTCAGATATCAATAATTTTAAAAGCTCTTTAAAATTTCCTATGTTTAAAGAATTTTTTCGCTCGCCATGTCCTCTAAATGCCAGTTCTTGCTTACTTAAAAACAATACTGCTTTGATGGGTAATTGTCCATTCATAAGCGTCTATTCAGGCTTACCTTCTTGATAAATTCAGCAATATCTCGACAAAAGCAAATAGTCGAGAGTTTGCCGAACAAATATTCCCCTTACTCCCTCCCTCACTTCTCGAGCCAATCAGAGAGTCGAATTCACAGGTGCTGCCGACCTTTCAAAATCTTGAATGAGCTGAGTCTTAGCTGCGTACCCCCATTATAGCCTATGCCGGAGGAAATGCTTACGTAACCGTTGTCATGGCAACGGTGCTGCCAATTTTCTTATCAGCGCTCTGGGCTGAACCAAAGATTTTCCCAATTGAATTGCGGGAAGATTAAAGTGCTTTTTTTCTGAATGAGCGATCTGGCCACAATACGGTTTTTTTTTTTTTTTTTTTGGAGATTTTTTTTAATTTACCATAGGAATTCCATAATTCTAATCTGAATTTAGGTAAATTAGTAGAATAAATTATTTTAAAGTATGTGCTGATGATTTCAAGTGCAGCCCGGCTGTACTTGCTGTCAGTGGCGGATCCAGAAATTTTTTTTGGGAGGGGCTAAATTTTTTAAAAAGCTTATTTCACCCAATTAAAATGTACTATAAATCAAAATTTTAGTCTAAACCAATGTATTAGGCTTTTGGGAGGGGCTAAGTAATAAAATATGACCATTTTAGCTATTTAAAGTGTATAATAAAGCAGAATGTTACCCTTGAGCAATCTCTTTTGGGGGGGGCTGAAGCCCCCTAGCCCCTCCCCTGGATCCGCTACTGCTTGCTGTATCCCACGAGCCGCCACTGGGTAAAATGATAAGCTTGTGCAATATCAGAGTAGGAGACTTATTCTTCACGAGTTTAATAAATCGCATTAAATATCAGCTTAAAGTGATAACCTCGGACATAAACATTTCGTCACAAGCAAAATAATTTCCCAACTTTTACGATTTCAGTTACCTTGAAAAATTCCTGAAATTTACAAGATTAATTGACCTCCCCAGTTTATAGCGTGACCAGCGGGGTTAGCCTCAGTCAGCAAGAACGGCTGGACCGATGTTTATGATCCCTGATTTGTTGAATTCGTCTCCGCCCCGAATAGCAGAATAGCTATTAAAATATCCGAAATTCTAATTAGTTTAGGAGATATTGATTAAAAACATGTCACAAAAGGCTAATTTTTGCTCTCCGTAATTCCGCTATTGTAACCCCTGTAGTGAAAAAGTGAGAAATAAGCATCGTGGTGACCATGTTTGGCAATTTTATTAAATGATTGAGACTCTTGAAGCAAAAATAGCCCAGGCAAATAAGACCAAAATGAGGCCGTGCTGCCCAAAAAATATGGCAGAGCTGGAGATGATTTTAATCCACCGTCGGCATCCCAAGTAAGTGCTGGGTGGGTTTTGCGAAGTAAATTTAGGTGGGCTTAACTTTTAGGAGCCAAAAACCCGCGAAATTTTGGCACTTTTTCAGTTTTTCGTATATACCTTGAAAACTGTGAAAAGTGATTTATTACAAAATTAAAGAGCATAAAATTCCGCGTCTAATGAGTCCTTAAAAGTAAAATTCGGTTCTGCGGTTTAGCCACAATCGATTGTCAAAAATGGGTAATTTTTGACAACTTGGCGGTAAAGGGGGTTTAACGCCTGTAATTCAAAAACGGCCAGCCCAAGCGAATTTACCCAAAGAGCTACCACATAGGCCAAGTTATTCGAACTTATATATACACATGTTTTGTATAATATCATTATATATTTTGTATAATATGCAAAAGAAGAAGAAATGAACCACATTACATTGGTCTATGTCTATACTATTTACTCGAATTTAAATCTACCATTCTATAATATTATTATGCTAGGGGACAAGGCCCCTAGACTCGCTACGCTCGCTTTTCGTATGAGGCATTCGGCCCTAAAAGGTTTATTCGTAAAAAAGACATAATTTCAACAGACAAAAACCGAAGATTGGATCAGATAGAATGTTACTGAGCTACACATTGCTTGGTTCTTGCATGTTCATCTCTACTTATTATAAAAGAAGATGTCTGTGTGTGTGTGTGTGTGTGTCGGCAGGGTTACGGACAGACGGCTACAGCTAGAAACACCAAATTTGGTACTCGGGAAGATCTAAACACGAAGTTGTGCACCTCGAAGCGATTTTTTCAAAATTCGACCTAGAATTTTTTATTTTATGTTTTATGCGATTTTTGGCATTTTCCCCTCACCTAATTCGTAATAACGGTGGAAATTACGCTCTCAGCAACACGGCATTTGTATCATCGGATAGAGGAGAAAATTTTCTTTTAAAAACAGTTTGTTCTGAATATGTAGCATGATTTACCGATTTTTAGGAATTTTTTTACTAAGCATCTGTTTCGGCAAATTTTTTCGTAAAATAATTTTAAAACTGTCACATCTTGAATTCTATCCGTCATAACTTTTTGATATTTTGACAGATCGTGGAATATTCCTTTCTCCCTCTTTTAAAATAAAGACGAAAACATTATGTAAATTAGGTGATTTTTTTACGAATTTTAATTTAACCTAATGTTTAGAATTTAATAGCATCAACGCGGAGAGCTTACGGGATTACATTAATTGATCATGGCACGTGATAATTTAATTGCGTTGCCACAAAAAGGATTAGAAAAAATGTTTTTTTTTTCAACCAATCGAGTTTTTAAATGGGATATCGGAATTTCAATTCGCAATGAGGATCTATGACGTCAAATGCTTTAAAATACGTAAAACTTACGCCACAATTTTAACGCATTTATCCCTGCTCTTTTTTTAACACAAGCAGACGATATTTTGATTAAAACTTACTTTAGAAATAAACTGAGACATTCATGATTATTATTATTATAAGTGGTATTTTAATCCGTTGCTTATTTAAAAATTGAAATATTTTAACGCGGTTGAACATGTTCATCATTTTAAAAGCTACAAAATTCATGTTAAAGCGGGATATATTAAAAATTTTCTATTTACTTTTTTATTTTTCGCATTTAATTATTTTTCAGGCATATATGTTTCATAACATATTTATGTTGCGAGTATAGTTTTATTTTAACGTTGGATTACGTTCCTTCATCCTTCATAGTGCCCTATTCTAATTTTCAACGTCGTTGTAAATTTAATATGATACCGTTTGAAAGCTATTGAGCAAAATATCCAAATTAACTCCCTCAACAAACCGGGGTATCTTTAAAGGTAGTTAAACAGTGACGACATAAATTTAAAAAAATACGTGAAATTTAAAAAAATACGTGAAATTTGTAAACTTTTCAATTCTAACGTCCTGTCACAGTTATAGCGATTCTAAAAAGCTCCCCGAGATGACAAAGGTTGATGTTTTCAGAACTATGGAGGTTCAGAACTATGGAGGAGAACAAAGGTTGATGTTTTCAGATGTAGACAGAACTATGGAGGATTTATAACATACCTTTATATTGGATACATGGATATTTAAGTTGGCACCGCTTGAATATTTTTCACCACGGTGAGATTAAATGTTTTGCGGTGCTAAATACGCCAATCTTACAAAACTATGCATGAATTAAGTATGTATGGAGAGCTTCCTTAATAGCAACTATTATGTGAAATGAATAATGTTTATGGTAATGCGTAAATTGCAAAGAATCGTCATAGAATAAAAAGGTCCCATTTGTGCCAAATAATGTAAGCTGTTTCGTTAAATTGAGCATTAAAGAGGGAGAAGAGAAGATAGATAGTATTAATATGCGTAATAGGTAGTATTAGTAGATTTGTAAGGATAATATGAATAAATCACAATATACCACGTTGATAAATATTTCATGAAATTAAAAGTGATCTGTTTATCCTTTTTCAAGGGTTGTTTTACAACCAAATGAACGATAAATAATTCTAATGTGCGTTGATATATCCCGCAGTAATTTCAACAGAGGAGATTACTTGAACTTTTTTAAAAATGAAATTCTGTTTTGTCACATGCAGATATGATTTTAGTAAAATATTCGCTTCTTCCCGTATGAAGAGCGGGTGCGCAGCTATTTTAAAATAAATGGTTGTCCATTTCATGTAGTGTCTGAGGTATTTAATGCTACAACTTGAACCTAAAAAACAGTATGATGTAGAAATAACACATTTTGAAAGTGAGGAGTTCTCTGCAAACCGCTAAGCTTTTCACTTTTCTGATCGCGAATGACACTGACGTAGTTTTTTGAGTCATTATATTGCAATGATGCCAGGTTAGTACTCATGACGCAAACTTTACATCACAAGTCAAATAATTTTGCTTTTATTTTAGATTTCACATCACTATGGAATTAATTGCAATTACACATGTAAGGAAAATTTTCGTTTCCTACCGTGCGAAGAACGGGCACGCAGCTAGATGGTACATAAAAATTTAAAAAGTTATATTAATTAGGAGCTAAAGCGTAATAAAATGAGAACACCTGTTTCAGCTGTATTTTTAAATATGTAAAACCTATTGGACACCTTCCGTATTTGCCACCCATGGCGATTTTTCATTACTTGGCGACTTGCGTACATGTATAGTTAATAATTAGCTCTAAGAAAACAGTTCTTCATATGTTTTCTTTGATAAAAACTACGGAACAGCTAGGATAGCTTGCCACCAATAGCGACTTTTCATTATTTGGCGATTTACACATGCTCACAACCTATAATTACTGCTGATGTAAGGTTCCCGGAAAACCGTTATCCATATTTTCATATACATAATCCTTTTGCAGATTGGCGTATTTAGCACCACGAATTACATCATCTCGCCGTGCTGACAAATATCCAAAGTGTACTATAACTGCTATAATGGCACAGTTAACACCGCCAAATATTTCTTCTGGTAGCAAATACTTCAGTTGGACCGAACCGGCTTTAAAATAATCTGCATTTTAATTAGGTATTTTTCATTTTCAAGATATTGGGTTCTAACATTTTTGAACTCGCTTTTTAGATTCACCCTGCTTGGAAAGATACAATTTTGCGAGATCGTACCTAATGCCAAGATGGCGCTTTTAAAATCTGTTACAATTAGTTATTCTGTTTTGGAAAAACGAATAATCGTTAATTCTAAACTCCTGTTGTCTAAGCGAACTTACTATTTGAAAATTGTCAACTTTGTGTAACACAGTTTGAGTTATTCATTTCATATACTTTTTAATTTGGCGTAAAATGGGTGTAATTCTATTTCATGTTTGTCAATTTCACGCGATTCTACATACTTGGAATTGCTTTGTTGCACAGGAATGAATGATTTTATGACAAATCTGGCAATTATTATGTTTTATTTTTAGCACTCGGGTGCTATTTCTTTCAAGCACGGGGTTTTTGTCTACTCGGCACGCCGTGGTCACTTTTCCGTTTGATTCATGTTTTCTGCAGAGTGATTTGATATTACTAACGGAAACATGGACTATCCCTTCAGATGATTTTCAAATACCAGGATTCACTTTGGTCGAACGGATAGACAATGGTTTCCAAAACAGAAAGTCATCTGGAGTTATGAGTTTTATAGAGGAAAACTTCATAAAATTTACTTTATAAAAAGAATATGAAACACTTTACCCGTGCCTACATGAGCCAGACCAATGGTGTTCAAATAGTCATTGCGTATATTCAAGATAAAGTGAGATTTGCATTTACATACGCTAGTCCTGGAATTTCTTATGAAGATAAATTAGACGCTATATTCGAAACGTTGCTGCAGGAGGATGATTGTAAGACTGTTTTACTTGGAGATTTTAACATAGAATTAAATTCCGATCAAGGATCCGATTTCATAACTGAAATATATACTTTAGATTTTCCAATACGCACTAATCCGAAACATTTCACCGATAGGGACGAAAAACAATTGATGCAAATTTCAGCAACAAAATTATGCGAACAGGAGTCTATATGTGTAGAAACTTATGCCTTACCTCCTCCGAAGAGAAAATTTCTGCGCGATTGCAGCGCCACTGTGTAAGTATGTTTTACTTCAGTATGTTTCACGAGAGATAAGAACCAGATGTAATGACAGACAGGCATGTTCGCCTGAATAGCATGGCTAAACTTCTAAAACCTCTGTCTTAAATGTATATATGTAAATTAAGCATAATAAATTAATCCAGAATGAATGCTTATGAACATTTATAGACAAATCACAGTCACCAAGGAAGTTTAGAAGGAATTACTCCAACATTTTGGTGCCTCACCCGCGATCCAGACTCGGGATAACTTTAGATGAAGGTGAGTGAAACCTTTGCTCACTTATTGATTTATTGAAAATAAAGTTATCAAATAAAAACTGATTGTTAAAATTAACAAAATGGATCTTGACAAGCTTAAGAAAACGCGAGCTACATTGCGAACATCAACAACTAAAATTATAAACAAACTGGAAATCGAAATTAAAAAGGCCAAAGAGGATATAGACTCCTTGACAATTGAAGAACAATTGGCTCAGTTAATCGAAAAAGAAAAAACTCTTTACTGCACTTGATACTGACATAGAATCAGTTATAAAAATTACAGAGTTAGAGACTGAGATAGAAACTCGCGAAGAGTATCGCGAAAAAATAATTAGCATTAAAGTTAGAAGCAACAAATGTTTACAAAACATAAACGAAAAAACACAACCGGCAATGATCTCCTCAAGTAACGGAGTAAATACTTCGAATGCAGGATACGCTAATAACAGTAACGCCCCAGGAAAAGCTAGCATTAAACTACCAAAACTGAACATTGAGCAATTTGACGGAGATATATGTTCTTGGCCTTCCTTTTGGGCCCAATATAAATCAGCATTTCATGAGAACGAAACTCTGAATAATGTAGAGAACTTCAATTATCTAAAATCTGTTCTGATATCAGATGCCGCAACAGCTATACAAGGATTAAGTTTGACCTCGGAAAATTACGAAAAGGCTGTAGACATCTTAGAAAGTCGGTTCGGTAAAAAAGAAATTATAATCGATGCTCATATGAATAAATTACTTAATTTAAATCCGGTTAGAAAGTCCAGCGATCTAAAAGGTCTAAGAAAACTTTACGATGAATGTTTAATACAAATTCGCGGACTCGAAAGTCTTGGAATTGAAACCAATACATATGGATGTTTACTATTTCCGGTGTTAATAAAAACAATCCCAAAAGACTTGGCTTTAGAATTTGCCCGTCAGGAAAAACAAAACGAAAATGAGAAAATAACGGATTTGATGACATTCCTTAAAAGGGAAATAGAAAATAGAGAAAGAACGGAAAATCTGACAAAACCGAACAATTCCGAAATTAATCTAAGAGAAAATACCGACAATAAAATATCCAACTATAAAATCAGAGAAAACTCATATAACTTTCATAAATATAAACCTAAACCCTTCAGAACCCCTACAGCTGCACTGAACGCGATATCCAGAGAAACCTGTGTATATTGTGAAAACGAAACACACACAACTAATGATTGTACTAAATTTAAGATATCCGAAAAGAAAAACATTCTAAAACGTAAAGGTTTATGCTATTTCTGCTTAAAAAGGTCCCATATTGCGAAATCCTGTCGCTCCAGAGCTGAACTATGTCCCAAATGTAACAAAAAACACCACAAGTCTATCTGTGACACATTAGAATCTAAATCCGACAACGAAACTACAATAACTACCATGTTTCACAATCAACACGAACCGAAAGTAGAAAGTGATATGTTGTTATTAACTTGTGACGTATTAATTCATTATAATTCTAAATCGAAAATAGCGCGTATTTTGTTGGATACTGGGTCTCAAAGAAGTTTCGTTTCGGAAAATATAGTTAAAGAGCTAAAACTCCCTATAATTCGTGAAGAAAATTTGAGTGTTTATCCATTTGGTTCTTCTAAACCAATTAAAAAATCCTACAAAGTTGTTAAATTGCTACTACGAAATCTCACGAGCTCAGCGGAGATCGAAATTGAGGCACTTCAGACAGAAATTATTTCATCGGCGCCAGTGACAATTCCAAATGAAAAAATAAGAGAGCTGATGAGAGAGAAAAATTACCCCCTGGCTTACGAAAAGCGCGCTCAAGGTCAGATCGGAATTCTAATAGGCATAGATAATTTCGCCCGAGTGGCATGTGGAAAGCTTCAAAATATAAACAATCTGCTTCTACTCGAAACGGTATTTGGATATACAGTCATGGGACAGTCTGAGAAAAATATAAACACCTCAGAGCAGTGTATTAATTCTCTGTTTATGCGTTGCGAAGCAGAATCAAGTGAAATATGTAATGAACTCCGAAAGTTCTTTGAGTTGGATTCTTTAGGCATAAATGAAAAGGAAAATTTATGCGCGTCTAACGAAGTCTTAAAAAACTTTGAGGAAAATATAAAATATGAGAAGGGAAGATATGAGGTAAAATTACCGTGGAAGGATGAGGCACAAGTACCTCATAATAATTTTGACCTTGCAAAACGTCGATTTAATAAACTAATGTACAGATTAAAAGAAGATCCTTGGCTGTATGAAAATTATAAGAATGTTATTTCAGAACAACTTAGGGAAGGGATTATAGAGGAATGTCAGGATGCTGAAATAAAATTGGAAAACTGTTACTATATGCCCCACTCTGCAGTTGTTAGAAAAAACAAAACCACAAGCAAAGTTAGAATTGTATACGATGCATCTTCCAAAGAAAATAAACAAAAATCCCTAAATGAATATTTACATCAAGGACCGAATTTAAACCCTAATTTATTGACTTTAATTTTAAAGTTTCGAGAACATAAAATTGCATTTTCATCGGACATTGAGAAGGCATTTTTGCAGATTGCAGTTGCGCCTTCTGATAGAGATTATCTTCGTTTTCTCTGGACAGATAGAGATTTATTTGACACAAACAACATTAAAATTTTCCGATTCAGGAGGGCCCGTTTGGCGTTACTTCAAGCCCTTTCCTCTTAGCTGCAACGATTAAACACCACATGCAAAGATACAAAACAGAATTACCAATGATACTAGAAATGTTAGACAAAAATTTATACGTTGATGATTTATTCTTTGGAGGTAAAGATGCCAGTGAAGCGTACAATTTGTCAGTGAAGGCAGATAAACTATTAATGGATGCAGGAATGAAATTAAGAAAATGGAGAACAAATTCCAAAGATTTGAGCAAACTCTGGTCTGAAAATAACATGGAGGTAGAAGATAATGAAGAGCCATCTAAGGTGTTAGGAATAAAGTGGGATGACAAATTAGATGTTTTACAATTAGAGATTAATCCCCTCTTAGAATCAATTAAGAATGCTAAAAACACAAAACGGTTCATTTTACAAACAGTAGCTAAAATCTTCGACCCATTGGGAATTTTATCGCCATATACAATCAGAGTAAAATGTCTCCTTCAAGATATGTGGGAAAGAGGAACAAGATGGGATGAGAAACTTCCTCAAGAATTGCAAGAAAAATGGGTCAGCTGGTACTCCGAAATTGAAGATATTAAAGATCTTTCTGTCGAGAGAAGATACTTTCCAGACGAAGTTCAAATGAACACGGATGCACTACAACTTCACGTGTTCTCAGACGCCAGTCCCAGGGCTTACGGCGCAATCGCGTACTTTAGGCAAAGGGATGCGAAGGGATTTAATACTACTTTTGTAATGTCAAAGGCGCGAGTCGCCCCATTGAAACGACTGACCGTACCCAGGTTGGAACTCCTAGGAGCAGTAATTGCAGCAAGAATTGCCAAATATCTTGAAGATATTTTCAAAATTGAGAAATGCAACATCTATCTTTACACGGATTCGTCAATAGTTCTGCACTGGATTAAAGGCACTTCGAGAGAATGGAAACCATTTGTAGCTAACAGGGTCATCGAAATAAAAACGAATTCTGATCCACAGAACTGGAACTACTGTAAAGGAAAAGAAAACCCAGCAGATTTGCTCACAAGAGGTGAATCAGTTCAAAGATTGAAGAACAGTAACAGGTGGTTCAGAGGACCAGACTGGTTGACATTATCGGAAGAACTTTGGCCATCAAGCATAGCAGATAAAGTAACATCAGAAGAAGTGCTAGCAGAAAAGAAAACGGTCAAAATAGAAACCTGCCATCAATTAGTCTGCAACACCATCCCTAATAATGACCCAATTATAAATATTGAAAACTACAGTAAACTGTCAAAGATGTATCGAATCACTGCTTGGATCAACAGATTTGTTTACAATGCGAGAAATGATACCAAAAAATCCGGTCCATTAACTGCAGATGAACTGCGTATCGCTGAAATTTATTGGGTAAAACACACTCAGTCAATACATTTTAAAAGTGAGATTAACTCATTGAAAGAAGGCAATTCAGTAGACAAGTCATCATGTCTATACAATTTAAATCCAATTTTAGATTCGAATGAAATTATAAGCTTAGGCGGAAGACTGCAAAACTCCGATCTGGAATTACACGAAAAACATCCATGGATAATTCCCAGCAAGTCAAAATACACCGAATTACTAGTAATGAACGCTCTTTAAAGGTCTATCATTCGGGAGTAGCTGATACTTGGCGGAAGCAAGAAGTAAATTTTGGATCCTTAGAGGAAGACAAGTAGTTAATCTATCTTGAACAAATGCTTAACTTGCAAACGATTTAAAATACGTTCTGGTACACAAGTGATTGCACCTCTGCCAGCGGACAGGATCCAGAAATCCTTTCCATTCGAGATCACAGGAATCGATTTCGCTGGTCCCCTCTTTACAAGAGATGATAACAGGAAGCATTATATATTACTGTGTACATGCGCAGTCACACGTGCAATTCACTTAGAATTAGTATCTAATTTGACCACCGAAACGTTCTTATTAGCTTTACGAAGATTCATCGCCAGGCGTGGATTGTGTTCAACTATCTACTCCGATAACGCGAAGACGTTTAAGCGATCAAACCTTGATTTAAAGAGATATGGAATAACATCAATTCATCGGAAGTAAGCGACTTTTTCGGAAAAACAGGCATAAATTGGAAATTTATAGTGGAAAGAGCTCCCTGGTGGGGCGGGTTCTGGGAGAGATTAGTAAGATCAGTCAAAACAATCCTACGCAAAGTTATCGGAAAATCGTCCCTATCTGTCGCAGAACTAGAAACCATATTAACAGAGATAGAATCTATAATTAATTCCCGACCAATCACATATTTATATGAAGATCCCGCAGAACCATCACCATTGACGCCAGCTCATTTTTTAACAGGAAGACGAATAACGTCATTACCACCAGTAAAACTCAATGAAAACCTCATGACAACCAGAAAGACATTAACTAAACGTTATAACTATCGACAAAGACTGTTGGATCATTACTGGGAAAGATGGAGAAAAGAATACTTAATGAACTTAAAATCGGCCAATTGTGCACCTTCAGCTGCAGCATCACGAGACTTTAAAGAAGGTGATGTGGTACTTCTGGGAGACACTAAGCTACCCAGAAACATGTGGAGCATGGGTAGAATCCTTGAAGTGTTTCCAGGTAGAGACGGAAAGGTGAGAGCATGCAGCGTAAAAATCAAATCAGGAACAATTAAAAGACCTGTACAGTTGCTGTTTCCATTAGAGCTAAGAGACTGATTGAACTGCGAACTTTAATTGTGTTTTATATATATTTGAGTGTAATTTGTGTAACCATTAATTTCATTATTTGTATTTTAACTATTTTATTTTAGTATTTAGATGAAACTTAATTTCATCGGGGGGGGGGGGAAGATGTAGAAACTTATGCCTTACCTCCTCCGAAGAGAAAATTTCTGCGCGATTGCAGCGCCACTGTGTAAGTATGTTTTACTTCAGTATGTTTCACGAGAGATAAGAACCAGATGTAATGACAGACAGGCATGTTCGCCTGAATAGCATGGCTAAACTTCTAAAACCTCTATCTTAAATGTATATATGTAAATTAAGCATAATAAATTAATCCAGAAGGAATGCTTATGAACATTTATAGACAAATCACAGTCACTAAGGAAGTTTAGAAGGAATTACTCCAACAATATGAGCACTTACAGTTATCATTTTCCTTTATATGGCAGAATTGATTGAATATATTTAAAAAAAAACTGAAATTCTTCCAGCCGAGGGTGGAAGAATTTCAGATTTTTTTTTCAGTTCTTTATTAATATCTTCTAAAATAATTCGATTTTCGAAATTTAAGTCAGCTTATCAGGTTCCTCGGAATTTTCCGCATCCGTGAACACGTTACTCGAAATTCAAATCCCCACGGTTTAGGAGAAGATAGGCCAACAAGCTCTTGACAGCGGCCGTTACATTTTTTTAGAATAGAGAGATACAATAGGTATGTTGTTATTACAATATTATGTGGTATTGATTCCCCTGGGAGCCCTACCAATAGCCATTTGGCCTGCTCCTTTTCCTTCGCTCTGTATATCGCTTCTTTTCAACCGCTGAACTATGGGTACAATATTTTCGCATGATTTCAATTCTTAAACAATTTATTGAAGCCGAGAGAATAGGAAACTGGTAATTGCACTTAGCGAGCATAAAAACATGTTACCTTATTTTCATGCAAGTGGCACTCACTCCTGCAGAATGTGATCAATTTGTGACCAAAGGTTTTTTTACCATCAGGAGGACGCCAAAACCCTGGTCAGGAATATGGGCAGACATGACAATTGAACAAGTACTAATGAGAGATATATCCTCATGTGGCGGCTTGTCCAGAGGGCGGGGAATTAGCGATAGAACTCTGGCCAGATGGATTGCGGAAATGCCAACATCAGTAGACGTTTCCCATCAAATAGAGGAGTTCTGTGGTGTTTTGTTTACCTCGTTGGACCAACACGTTGACACCACCAATTCTCGGATGAAGAGGAACAAAGTCCATGTGGATAAATTCTGCAACTGGTTCAATTCTCATGACCCGTTCCCTCGCGGAGGGACCATCATGAGCATAATCACTGGAGTGTTGGGGGGTGATGACATCAATTGTCACTATGCGTATGAAATTGGGCAAATTAGCCTGGGCAGCCTATACGGCAAAACAAGGACATGAAATTTCAGAGAAAAAAAACAGAGTACTGCCACTACGAGCAGTGAACTGCTAAGTGAAGATTAACGGTGAAGCGGTCCCAGTCAGCCCTGATACAATTTTCCACAGAATCCCTTTTCACATAAAATCACCAAAGGAGCTCGAGTCATACTTCGGATTTGAATTAGCTCCCTATCCATTAACTCTTTTCGATGACGCTGGAATGCGGAAGACTAGAAAATTCGATCTCTATAAGCTGTTCAGTCCAATCAATGCTAATACAAGAAATGCGATCTTCGTTGTTGATGGCGGGTTCTTGTTACATCGAGTTATGTGGAATACTAATGAAAAATTTTCCACTATCATTGAAAAATATGTCAAGTATGTTAAAAAACACTAATGGTCCAATTGCACCATAGTGTTTGATAGATACCCTGAAGATGGTACGGAAAAAGGCATAAAATCAGCTGAACATATCCGAAGAGCCCGTGCTATGTCATCAGCAAATGTTTTGTTTAATGAAACTATATGTGCAACAATGCCGAAAGAACGTTTCTTGTCAAACGAAAGTAATAAGAAACGTCTGATATCTATGATTACGAATAAACTGACTAGTAAAGGTTTTCGGGTCAAGCATGCCATCGAGGACGCAGATCTCTTGATTGTAACAACTGCATTAGAAACACGTACACTTGAAAAAAATATGTTCACTGTCGGAGAGGACATAGATTTATTTATTGGTTCTGCTGACAGCCTATGTAACTCTGTCATCTGCAACGTCTCCTTTTTGCAACATCTATCTCTTAAAACCTGGTAAAGGGAATCAGGATACCGTGATTTATGATCCCAGGCAGTGTAAACTTTTAGATGATACTAAAATACATTTACTGTTTCTGCATGCCTTCAGTGGGAGCGACAGTACATCCGCTTTCTTTCGACAGGGCAAAATTAAATTTGTAAAGAAATTAAAATAACTTCAGCCTTCAAAATGCAATAGCCATTTTTTCAGATCCCGATGCAACACCTGAACAGGTTTGTGAACAGGAGTTAAGTTTATTGCGTATGTATACACGGGCGTCAGCGAAACATCGCTAAATTTGCTAAGGCTACAATTATTTCAAAAATCCCCGCCAAAAGTGTATTCAATTTTGCTTGTTTGCCTCCCACAGAAGCGGCTGCTCCGCAGCACTCCCTGGGGGTCTACCTGCAGGTGAAGGCTTGTCAAAAATATTTTCTAAATCCAGAGCAGTGGGGATGGACGACCACCCGAAACAGTCTGATTTCGGTACCGACGGACCAACCCCCTGCACCCCAGGAACTATTTAATACAATTTCCTGCCACTGAACTAAAGGATACCAAGCCGCCTGTTCTTGCAGGAAAGCGGGAATAAAATGCTCGAATATGTATATGTATGCACTGCAAAGGTCATGCATGTCGAAATTCCCTCACAGAAAAGCGGTCATAGAAGACGCGCCGTACGATTACGATTTTCGAGTGGAAGAAAAAGAGGAGAATCCCTTCCCTGACGAAGATGATGAAGAAGACTTTAATGTCGATGGAACATTTTTGCCAAAACGACGAAAGACATCATAAGTAGCTTATGTACATATATATAATGATGTAAATTCAAATAACTAGACCAGTGTGGTGGTGCTACGTAAATTCATTTGGGCTGGCCGTTTTTGTATTACAGGCGTAAAACCCCCTTTACCGCCAAGTTGGCAAAAATTGCCCATTTTTGACAATCGATTATGGCTAAACCGCTGAACCGAATTTCACTTTTAAGGACTCATTAGACGCAGAATTTTATGCTCTTTAATTTTGTAACAAATCACTTTTCGGTACGATGCACCGTTTTTAAGGTATATGCGAAAAACTGAAAAAGTGCCAAAATTTCGCGGCATTATGGCTCCTAAAAGTTAAGCCCACCTAAATTTACTTCGCAAAACCCACCCAGCACTTACTTGGGATGCCGACGGTGGATTGAAACATCTCCAGCTCTGCCATATTTTTCGGTCAGCAAAAGTCTAATTTGCCTGGGCTAAAATAAAAGAATAAGGATTTTTTTTTTTTTCTCTTGAGAAATCTGAGGTTTAGTTAAGGGCCTAAATGATCATTTTTTTTTTTTTTTTTTTAAGTGTTAATGCATTTCCAGCTGCAAAGATTTTAAACTCGATTTATGATTTTTCTTTTTATAAGTTGTCATTCCAGTTTTGAATTTTCGGCCATCTCCGAAAAAATAATGTTGGCTATGCTAATGTTCTAATCTGAAATTTCAGTGTAATCTGGACAAAATTGAGCTTTAAAAGAAAACAAGAATAAATGGATATTTAATCGAAAACGCTTTTTTAAAGATTTGTTTATAGATATGTTTTTAAAAAGTAGCATCTTTCAACTGCGTATAATTTCTCAGTAAATGAGTTTTATTTTTGTTTAATTAATTAATTAATTTATTTTCTGTTCAAGAAAGGTTCTTTTTTTTTTTTTTTTTTGACAACTTTTGCTGATTATTATGACTTTTTAAAACTCACACTACAGATTTTCTATAATCCGGAATTTTCTGTATTCCAGAATCAGAAAAGTCCCGGCAATTCCGAATTTGAGGAGTTCTATAGTGTGTATACTGATTTCAGAGTAATTTATGTATGTTTTTGTACTTTATTACCTTAAAGTATGATTTACTAATTCAAAATTTCTTTTTTTTTTTTTAATCTTTTCTCATATGTATAATGTATGTATGTATATATGTGTATGTGTGTGTTTATCTTACTTTAATAGATTATTCATTATAATGAAATGTAATGAAATAGCGCATATGTTATTATCAGGTGTTATAGCTTAAAAATTGAAATTTCTCACTTAGAGGAATTTTTACTTCCTTGTACGGAGTATAAGGAAGCAATGTGATCCCTAAAAATTTCCGGGGCCAAATTTTGAGGAAAAACCCGATTTTCACTACGTCTAAATTTAATTTAAAGAATTTTTTCGATGCATCTCATCCTACGCTAGCATGCACGATCATATAAATGCGTCTGCAACCCATTTTGACCAACGGCGAGTCTATTTTGACCAGTTTTTCCATGCCGTCTGTACATACGTATGTATGTAACTCGCATATCTCAAAAACTATTGTTCGCATAATGTTCAAATTTTATATTTAGGATTGCTGTAACATGTAGTTGTGTACCTTCCCTTTTAGTCCCAATCGACGAACAGTTTATCTACAGGACCTCCCAAAAGATTCGAAATATATTACGCTCTATGGGCTGAAATTCATCAAAATTGCATATCTATGAAACTATTAGAGATAGAATGTCGAAACTTTAGGATTGTTGTAACATCTAGTTATGCACCATCCCTTTAGGTTTCATCCGACTGGATAGTTTATCTAAAGGGCCGCCCAAAAGATTTTAAATGCATTACGCTCTATGGGCAGAAATTCATTAAAGCGTATTTTAGAGATATTAGGCAAGTTCAAACGACTTAGAAGTGATATAAGCTGTTAAGGGTTGCAAAATGAATTTTTCCGTCGAAGAAAGTGTCTTTATCATTTATAGTGCTACTACAGGAACACTCAAAAGATTTCCAACACTTTACGGTCAATGGCAGTTTTAGGGACATTCATCCATTTCAAGTACAATACCGTCCTACCCTGTAGTTAGGTAATGGTCCGACCACAGTCACGTGCCTCCCTCCAGAATTAAGCCAAAAGTCGCCAAGTTCGGCGACTTTTATACGTGTGTATGTAATTTACTCTCAAATCTCAAAAACTATTAGTCGTAGAATCTTGAAATTTCATATGTAAGATTGCTGTAACATCTAGTTGCGCATCTCGATTTTTGGTTCTAATCTACTGCAGAGTTTATTTACAGGATCTCCCAAAAGAATTTAAATACATTAATGTCTATGGACATCTTCAATATATTACATTTGTCACATCTGGCCCAAAATCTCGCCATTTGTCATAGACTTGGGCTAGTTTAGCCAAAATATCGCCAAATTTGGCGATAGTCAGTCATTTTGGTCCATGCCAAAATATCGCCATTTGTCTTCGCCAGTGGCGAGTTTTGGCAAAATATCGCCAAATTTGGCGATAATCAGTCATTCTTTGCTCCATGCCCAAAACCTGGCCATTTGTCGGCGACCTTGGCGAGTTTTGCCGAAAAACCGCTGAACCTTACTACTGCAGTATTTTACCTCTTTCAACCAAATAAGTTAGATGAAGTGAGCCGAAAATATTTTTGATTTAATAGACGTGCAAGGAAGTCGTGTGTTGTCCACATCAGCTTTTTTATTTTTATATAATGCTCTAAAACCCGTTATTACTCAAATTTGAATTTATATGCATTATGAATTCAAACATTAAGTGAAAAGATAGGATTGCTGTATAATTCTATAATAATTCTGTTTTAATATGTAGATTCACCCACCCCCCCCTTCAGATAAAATTTGCTATACTCAACATACTTAATAATAGAGAATATTTATTCATAGAAGAAAATTAGTATTTTTCATTTGTCTGTGTGTATAGGGTGTGTTCATAATTAAAGTTTCAATATTGAGAGCTTTGTAGAGCGAGAACTAATGACCTGAGAGCTACTACGTTTACCGAAAACCTTAATGAGACCATAGGAGAGATTGGCAAGGAAAGAAACTAGTTCAATAAATTACCACCAGGTGGCGTTTTACAATGTCATAACGGCGGCAACTTTCTGAAAGTGCACATCCTCCGGGAGTACATATACATCATTCTCTAAAAAGTCATTAAAATCTACAGAACCTACTAAGCGAAACTGTTTATGAATTCCCGGACTGTGACTTTTCTAACCCAGACAATAGGAAACGCCCCAAGATGTTGCTTTCTGTCTTCGCACCACATTCCCTGACTTACATTAACTTACCTATTTCTACCACAATTGATCTTCACTGAAACTAGTTCTTCGTCTTGCTTGGAGACTTTTCGCACAGGTGCTCCCTTAAACAACATATTTCAGTCAGTCAGTCTGCAGTATAGTTATGAGTAACCAGAATTGAGGTTACGTCTCCGCCTACCTCCAGTGTAGCCCCACCCCTGCCCCAAAATACCATATAATATAAACTTTGGATGAATTCTTCGAATGTGTTGTTTGAAATGTCAATTTCTCTTCATTACCGATGTCTTAAGGAAATAAACTTCTGTCACTTTATTTAATTTGAAATGTTTATTGCTGGTATTCTGGAACAAATCACTTAACTGTGGGCGTTAATTTGTATACTGAGGGCGGAATTTTTCCCGCCCAGTGCTCGATGTAAATCTGTTAAGAACATTTGGACGAATACAAACAGGCAGTTTTTGCAAAGGATTTACATTTAGCATTTTATTTAAAAATAATTATAAAGATGAAATTTTTTGTTCACTGTAGGTACATATATTATAGTCCATATATAAATTTAAAAAAATTATATGTGGACTATAATGTATATAGGTTAATGTATAAATTAATTTTAAGAAATTAACTTCATAGCTCTAAATGTTTTAAACATCATGTCTGTTTAGTACACTTTGCTAAAAAACTAAACTTGTCTTCATGTAATGGTATCAGAAAATATACTATCTGAGACCAATAAGCTGACCAATAAGCTGACCAATGGCTGAAAAAAAAAATTAAAAATATTTTATTAAAGAACTTTAAAAAACCTAAAAATTAAAGAAAAATATCACTATTTTCAGATTTTTTTTCCACTTAGATCTCTAATGTTTGGTACTTTTAAAGAAATAATTAAACAATTTTGGGACGTTCCATTTTCCAACTGTTTACCTGAAACGAATTTTTAGAAAAAGTGTTTCGAATCATTAAAAAAAAAATATTTTGAGAAAAGGCAAAAGACTAAAAACAGATTCAAAATGCTTAAATATATTGTTTTAAAACATTCCAGCACCAATTATTTTGATTTAAGATTTCTGCAACACATCTTTTTAGCGTTATCATTTTGTTTCTAACTCTGATTTAGAAAGTTTTTGGAAACTGAATGATGCTTCTCGAACTCAAGTCTCATCAAATTTTCTCAAAGGAATCAGGGGCGTAGCTACGATAGTTTCAGCTGAGACAAAACATGTGTTCGGCGCCCTCCCCACTATTTTCAGATGAGCGATAACAATTACAAAGTTATAAAAAAGCGATCTTAATAAAATGTTCAATAAAATTCTGTTTTAATATGTAGATTACCCCCTCCCCCCAGATAAAATTTACTATACTTAATAATAGAGACTATTTATTCACAAAAGAAAATTAGTATTTTTCATTTGTCTGTGTGTACAGGATGTGTTCATAATTAAAATTTCAATATTCAGAGCTTTGTAGAGCGAGAACTAATGACCAGAGATGTTCTAAGTTTACCGAAAACCTTAATGAGATGAGACCATAGGAGAGATTGGTAAGGAAAGAAATTAGTTCAAGAAATCACCATCAGGTGGCATTTAACAATGTCATAATTAACGGCGGCAACTTTCTTCCGGGAGTACATATACATCATTCTCTAAAAAGTCAGTACCAGGTTACCGAGCCATGCTCAGAATCTAAAGGCTCCTTAAGTGCTGCTGTCGGTGATCATATGTTTCCACAGCTCGTTTTTGAGCTACACTTTCATGCATTTACGTCTTTATAATACATCTATGATGATAATTCTTTACGATTGAAATTATAAATTCCTCTATAGTGCTTCAATTCAAACATAAAATACTTATTTTTTTTCTAATTCAAAGAAAATACATCATACATAACAAATTCTACAAACGTAAATTCAATCTTATAGATACATAAATATAGATGCCATAAAAGTATAATCTTACATAAATATGCTTTAAACATAATTTTATTTTATAAACTCACCCTTAAGAAAATAAAAAGTGTAACGCAATTTAAATTATTAGTACAAAAGGACACTTCGAAATCATGAAATCAAAAACAGAATAGATCAAAAATATTCTTTTATAATAACCCTAACAACTACTTAAACGTTCACAATAATAGAACAAACGGATGGACTGAAGAAAATGGACTTCTAACCTCGAATAAATCAAAAATACATCGCTCCTATGTAGTTACGCTGATCCCTGACTCTGTCACAACTCCAGTTGAACCACTCAAAATAAAACTTTTACCTTCCAAACAGATTAAAAATGTATTGTCTAATAACTTAAAATTTACACACGGTTCCTTGGTGCGATCAGCCTGAAAATTATCATAATTATGTAAAAAAAAAAAAGAAAAAAAAGAAAGAATATAAATCTGATAATCCACCCGTTCCCTGATTTTTAAGCGTTTTTTTTTTCTTTGTATTTTTAGCTCTATTTCATTTAAGAGAATAAAAAAAGCTAATCATTTGAGTGTCAGAATTATCTATTGCAAGTGACATTGACGTTACATTGAAGTCACGGTTATCAGGCTTTGGAGGGAAAATTACGATTCCAATTCGCTTAAGATAGCTTTTCTAAATTACTACTCAGTTTAACTTTTTTTCAAAAATAAAGCATGGATATAGGAGAGGATGTTGATACCAAACGAAATGTTTCGAATACGAAATGTTTCTGCAAATTATACAGTTCGAATTTCGATGTATAATAAAAATTGAATATGAAGTTATTTGATTTTAAGTGGGTAAATATTAAATATTCTGAGTGTAGACATTCTATCGCCCGCTGTAATTGTCTCCACAAAGGGCTTTATCCTTTAGTTTAATGATAGTACACAACACAAAACAACACAGTCTAATCCACGTCTAAATAAGAATTGAAAATTTATTAGAAAAAATCTTAGTAACCAGATTTCAGCCTCCCAATTTACTGCTTCCACATATGGACAACTCCCAGCCTGCGGCCGGATGGGGCCCGCCATGGCTTTTGGACCAGCCCTCAAAACAAGTCAAAACCCTGTATAAAACCTATATAAAACATTCAAACTTCCATATAAATCCGAATTATACGGCCCGCGATTTCGCTAACATCCTGAAGTCAGGCCCAGGAGGCCACTGTCGTAAAGTTCTGCCCGCAACTTTTAAAAGGTTGTCCATACGATGATAAAATAAATGAGTTGAAATCATCAACTGCAGTGAATGAAAACTAAACTGATGGCTGATCATCTGCAAAATTAATTTGAATATCGGCTGCGAGCCCAATTTAGGAATCGATCGTATCATTTTTTCATCGGAGTTTCGAACATCGTTTCATTATAAACGGTTGACCCATTAAAAAAAAAAAAAAATCGTCAGGGTAACTACATTTAAATATTTATCGTCAACTTGGCGGAATAAGGCAGTTAAAATAGAATTCAACCTAGTGCCGTTATTTAAAAAAAAATGGAATTTTCATGTTACGTCACAGGATCTTTTTTCATACTGTGAATGACTGAAAAGGGTGTCATTTTCATTTAAATTATTCGGCTAAGCTGAAACTTTTATGCACTTTTGAAATTCGCATCATATGGATCAATAAAATACATGAAAAATATTTATTGTTTTAGTATATACGCGAAAATACATTTAGCTTTACGTTAGTTACAAAAGGATAATTGTAATAAATTCAGGCAATTTTTCACATAAGATTTACGAGTAGTTTTGTATTAATAACTATGAATTAAGAATAATTAAATTATTTACGTATATTACATCAAGGTGCTTGCGGGGATGGCAACGAAGACTCTTTTCGCTTTTTCTTTCGCTGGTTGCCAGGACGATATTTTGAAATAAAAATAACTTTTTAATTCTAAACAAATTTATGTAGCTGAATGGTGTAATATATCTAGTTACTAAAATATTTATTTGTCTGTGTACTGAACATCAAGTTCCATTTATTTTGTTTCTTTGCGAAATTAATTTTTACTATTATATATCGATGGCGTGTATTTTTTAATCCGCCCGAAACTTATTTGAGCGTCCCTTTTAGGAAGATTGCATCAATTGTGTTTTTCAAACGCTCAATAGATGGCGCTACCGTCCAAAAATTTTTAAATTTTAAATTTTGAGCGTTTTAGAGTTTTTTCAATCAATTGACCTCGCTCAATCGTTTCAGGGTCGCAAAATACCCCCAGGTACGAAATTTAAAAAGAATCCTTAGAGCAGTTTTCGAGATCGTTCGGACATACACACCCACACACACAGACACACACACACACACACACACACAAACATTCCTCGTTTAATATAAGAGCGGATTAAAATCTACAGAACCTACCAAACGAAACTGTTTATGAATTCTCGGACTGTGACCTTTCTAACCCAGACAATAGGAAACGCCCCAAGATGGTGCTTTCTGTCTTCGACCCTGATTGGCCAGCGCCCACTCACGTCCGTTTTAGAACGCTAGAATGGGAACTCAATTTATTTTTCAGAATCTTGAAGACGGATTGAGGAGAAAAGTGTGCCCATTGTATGGTGGACGTGCTTTTGTGGTTTCACGCGTTACCCTTTGTCGGCGAATCCCGACTGGTCATTAAAAGCCAATAAATTCTTCCCCCCCTGCACTGTATCCCCCTTTTGCAATGCCTTGACCATTAAAAAAAAAAACCCGCTGCTTCCGGAATCGGACGTGAGTGGACGCTGGCCCTCTTCCACAATTGATCAGCACTGAAACCAACTCCCCGTCATGCTTGGAGACTTTTCGCACAGATGCTCCCCACGTATTTCAGTCAGTCAGTCTGGATGTAAAGCTTTTACCCCGGGCCTTACATAGAAAAAAATTTCGGGGTGGGGCCCAAAAATTTCGGAGGCGAACGAAACGGTAGAAAAGGACTGAATTTTTCACAAAACGACTTCATCATTATTATTTTGTTAGCGAAATTATAAATTTCGAATGGTGGGGGGGCTGGACCACCTGATCCACCCTCCTGAATACGGCCTTGCTTTTACCTAGAAACTCCTACAACCCATTTCCCCTTCAATTCAGTCTAGTTATGAGTAACCAGAATTGAGGTTACGCCTCCGCCTACCTTCAATGTGGCCCCACATCTGCTTTAAAAAAAAAAAAAAAAAAAAAAAACATATAATATAAACTTTGTATGAATTCTTAGAAAGTGTTGTTTAAAATGTCAATTTCTCAACATTTCCGATGTTTTAAGGAAATAAACTTCTGTCACTTTATTTAATTTGAAATGTATTACTGGTATTCTGGAGCAAAAAAAAAAACCCGCTGTGGTGGCTTTAACTGAGGGCGTTAATTTGTATTATGAGGGCGGAATTTTTCTCGCCCAGCGCTCGATGTAAATGTTAAGAACATTTCGAAGATTATAAAGACGCAGTTTTTGCAAAGGATTTACATATAGTATTTTATTTAAAAATAATGATAAAGATGAAATTTTTTGTTCACTGTATGTACACATATTATAGTGTATATATAAATTTTTAAAAATGTGGAGACACCGCATATAAAAAATTTGAAATTTTTTATATGTTCACTATTATGTATATAGTTTAATGTATAAATTAATTTTAAGAACTAATTAACTTTTTACATATTTCTACAAAATGTTTTGGACATTATGTCTGTTTGGTACACTTTGCTAAAAAACTATTGTCTCCTTGTAAAATGATATCAGAAAATATACTATCTGCGACCAATAAGAAGCTATTTTCATTTTGGTTAGAAAGAAGTAAAATTAAAAATATTTACTAAACATTTTTAAAAATCCTAAAAATTAAGAAAAAAAGTCACTATTTTCACTTAGATCTCTAATGTTTGGTACTTTTAAAGAAATAACTTAGTTAAACAATTTTGGGACGTTTCATTTTTCAGCTGTTTACCTGCAACAAATTTTTAGTAAAGTGTTTTGAAACATTAAGAATAATTTTTTTTTTTTTTTTTTTTTTTTTTTTTTTTTTGAGAAAAGGCAAAAGACTAAACACAGATTCACAATGCTTAAATATATTGTTTTAAAACATTCTAGCACCAATTATTTTGATTTAAGATTTCTGCAACACATCTTTTGCGTGTTATTATTTTGTTTCTAACTCTGTCTGATTTAGAAAGTTTTTGGAAACTGAATGATGCTTCTCGAGCTTGAGCCTCATCAAATTTTCTCAAGGAAAGGAATATTTCAAATTATTATCTGGGTCAATTCCCAAATATTTTCTAACCTTTGTGAGTCTGTAAGCATCATCAATAAAGCAGAAAACAGAATCTAAAACACACAATATGAAAGTACTAATTGAAACAGAAAACATTTTTGGATAAGCGTTCCCATGAACAATGGTTCGAATTATCATTCGGATTCTGAGTTCTACCATGTGGGCATTTGCTTACATTACGTTCTTTGTCTGATCAGTTAATCAGACAAAGAACGGTAAGCACTTTTAGCATAAAAAAGTGGCAAGGCGTGCTCTGCTTACCATTATTCAGAGTTTTATTTTAGCCACACCACGTTTGTTTACATTTTTAAAAGTAATATTTTTAGTGCTTATATATTCTAAATAGACACAAATTATGTGTGTATGAAATCGTCTGAGTCTGCTCTATTTTTTAGGCCGATAATTGAAATTTCGAAAATTCGAGCCAATTTATGGTCCATGTGTCCTTAAAAGAAACAAAAAGATATTATATCCCTTCTCCTCTAGTAAAAATTTAGTTTTTCACCAGTATGAACAAACTAAATTTCTTTAAACTCCAGCTATTCGTTTTCCCTTTGCGTAGCACAGGATTTTTTAATACGAACTAAATTAGAATTTTGAGGCTGACAATTATAGTTACTTTAAAAAAGTTTCTACTTTTATCTTAAAATCTTGCAGCAATAAGAAAGCAACACACACTTGCAGAACTCAAATTCATCTGCTAATACAGTAGCATTCGGCCACTGCAGTTTTCCCTCCACAGAAAGCTTTCAAAAGATACCCCAAAAAAGTTAGCGCCTACACCTTCAACAGTCTTTTATGATATTTAAAGTACATCATCTAGAAAAACTCTATTTATAAATTTTTATTATATAGGATGAAGAAAATTAGTTAAATGGCGTCCAAATACAATAAAATAACAATTTTTAATAAAAAGATCGTTACATACAGAACATGTACGAAAAAATGCACCACCACTTTTCACATACAGCGAATAATATAGTGACATTTAGGCTGTTGCGGTAACTCATACTTACCTGGCACTGGGGTATGCCTTGATCAAGAAGGAGGCTCCCCGAGCAGAGGCTCCTCATTGCACTTCGGGGAGTTGATGTTCGCCACATCCGCAAATTGCGGTTGCTGGGGGTGCATAATTTTTGGTAGCTGGGACTGCGTACGCGCCGTCCCTTCAATCACTGGCGTAGCCAGGGGAGGGCCCACAGGGCCCGTGCCCCCCCCGAAATTTTTTCAGTTGATATATATGTATGTTGCAATTTGTAAAAATTGATCGTCTCAGAATCCTTGTTGTGTGGTATTTTTCTAATCTTTCTGATAAACGTTTTTTAGATTCATTCACGTTGACAGCGAAAAAACAAACAAACAAACAAGTCAATATAAAGGCTAAAAGGTGCATTTAATCACTAACCCGAGGTGACTTTCAACACGCCTACACACCAGAAATATACATATCTGGGCAATATCTCATACCCGGGATAGTAAAAATGTCCCCCTCATTTCCGTTGTACCCTGTGAAGTATGCATCCCTAAGTATTATACGCTTTCATGACCACCTGTGGTATTTTTAAACTATGTGTGTACAAAAATGTTACTTTCTACTAACGATAAAATTTCAAGAAGGGGCACAAGCTGGATCTTTTCCCACAATTTCCAGGGTCCAGACTTTCGTGTTTTTTACTAGTGTGTTGCTCTGTCGAGTTGGTAGGCTCAAAGAGAGATTATGGCCTCAAGAAAGCGCCCGTTGAGTAGAAGTATAGGAGAATTTTTTTCATAAAATTCCAAAAATTATGCATAGTTTGCTTGCTAACAATGAAGACTCAAATCTACAGGAAGCGGGAAAAGTCATAAATCAACAGATATTTCCAGAAAACTTCAGAAATCACACGAGGAAAAGGAACTAAAGTAAATACTCAATATTTCATTGTGTGTTTTTAAATGATAATATAAGCGATGATATTATACATACAATATAGTATCTTCTTAAGTATGTTGAAAAATTTGTATTTATCATATTTTCATGTAATTTAAGAAATATTTCCTTTATACCCTTTCAACTGGCAAGAGGGTAAATCTGTAATTTTATAAAACTTTATAAATACTATTTTATATACTCTGGAAAAGAATAAATGAATATTTGAAATATCTAGGGACGCACATGATATCCGGCTGATTTATCAATATCCGAAACACAATCACTGGATATCAGACTTCTCTTCCAGATATCCGGCTCACGACTAAATAAGGTCTATCTAGAGTCCACTAAATCTGTATTTTTTAAATAAAATTTACTCTCACATTAATGTTTTCTTCATAATATTTTTACTACTGACAGTTAAATTTTTTAAAATATTCTTATGTGCTTTCCTTTGTAATTTTAAACTGCAACCAATGAGAACACCAGTTTTGCTTTGAAATTAATCTGAAAAATCGGATCTTAATACCTTTCGTTTCTGATTCTTTTTTTGCAATGGCCGGCCGCTGCCTTGGAAGGCTTTGGCCACAATTCTTGACCACTTTATTATGGGGGCACCTAGTAGGTGGACCAACATCGCTCCCTATGAAGCGACTGACAAAGGACAATCACGCCCAGTCGGGGATCGAACCCGACAGCCGGGAGTTGTACCCGAAACCGTAGTACGGTGCTTTACCCACCATACAATCCGGCCGGCTCTTTTCTGATTCTAAAATAAGACATTTTGTTGCTTATTAAAATGTGATTTTCAATTAAATATATTTTTCTTCCAAGTTATATAAACAATTAAACAGACCTATTTTCATTTTTGTTTTTTAAATTATATAATAAAACTTTTAGTACTTATTCAGGGTGTCGAAGCCCGAGCCCGAAATTTTAGCTAATAGGTATATAAAAGTGGCTAATAGGTATATGACTTTTCATTGGTAGAATATCATAATTTTGCTGTTTGTGCAAATTAAAGACAAATATAATTAGAGCAAACTATTAATGCACTATCTAATTCTTTATGTTAAATTTTATCAAATAATATTAATTATAAATTTCTCCCACGAATCATTTTTTAAAATCTGTTTACAAGGAGTATGTTTAATAAAAATTTCTCACAAGCCTGAGCCTGGTTTGGGTTCGGGTTGAGTCCATCTCATCACTAGTGCCCATCCTCTGGCTTACGGTTCACCAACTAGCGATGAGTGCAACCCCCCCCCCCCACACACACACACACAGACGCCCCCAATAATTTTTAGAACTTATCCGTTCTGGAAAGTTTTCTGCATCTGTTTTTCGTTTTTTTTCTTAAATGAAAATCTGGTATATTTTTACCATTTAATCTTCCCAATATTATGTAAGGTGTACTTTGAAGTGATTTAATTAACAACTCAACACTTATTCAAGTCGAAAATTTGCAGTTAAATATGTATATTCTTTTAAGACTGCTAGTGCTTTAGTAGAAAGACTCTATATTTTGAACCCACTTTATTCCAAAAACAAGAATTTTGGAAGATTTTCTTCTAGTGAGGCCTGTGTTACTTAAATACGTATTTTGTTAGCAATGTGCAGAAAATTTGAATCTTGTGATCAACTTTATTCCAAAGGCAGAGTTTCGGAATTTTTTTTCAAGTGATGTCTGGGCTATTTTAATATTGTGTCTACATACATAATATTTTAGTCCTTTCATCAACCTTATACAGAAGGGCAGAGTTTTGGAAGATTTTCTTCAAGCTATATATTTCTAAATTTAACATTGTGTCTGCATTATTTAGAATATTTTAAGTTTGTAAGCAACATTATATTAAAAACAAGCATTTTGAAAAAATAAGAAGATAAATAAAAAAAATATAGTCATAAGATTTTCTGAGGGAATTATGTGTTATTGCATAAAATTGTACATTTTGACTTATTAATTGCAATAAGAAGCCGAGTTAGTACAGCCTGTGCATTATAACTAAAGGTTTTTTTTTAATTAGCGTCGCTGATCTGTGGCTGTTAATTTAAAAAAATAATAACAGGTTTGTGCTTGCGTGTTTTTCATTATAAAATACAGGTTGATTCAAAAATAATGTGACCAATTTCAGAGTATCACAAAATTTTATTGAATTAGTTATTTACACGAAATTTTCAATGTGGCTTCCTTTAGCATAGTACACTTTACATAAACGTTTAGGTTAAGCCTAAAGAGCTTTTTCAAAGATTTTTGAGAGTATTTTCCCAACTTCTTCTTTGATTGCTTTTTTAAGCCCTTGAAGTGTTCTTACTTTACGCCTATTTAATTGTTTTTTAAGTATCCAGATAAAAAATAATCTCAAGGACCACAGTCAGGGGATGATAGTAGCCATTTCTCAGGAGGAAGGAAATTTATTTTCTTTTCATCTTTCAGCCATTTTATAGTTGATTTTGCTGTAGGACTTGGTGCAGAATCTTGGTGAAAAGCAAAGTTCCCTTGAGATTAAAGACATTTACTTTCTTTGATCATGTGCTTCAATACTTTATTCTGATAGTATTTAGCATCAATTTTAGTCTTTGGTTCTACAAAAAATGGCTTTGTTAAGCCCTTAGAAGACATTACCTTACCATCCATACCATAACACCTGACGGCCAACTTGCCATTTGCAAAACAGCTGCGTCTTTGCGACGCTGTTCGCATGAAATATATTGTATCTTCGTTTTGCAAGTTATGGATGACAGATGAAACAATGCTTCATCCGAAGTTATCCATATCCATGTTTTGTATCTACCTTTGTGTAACATTAAATACAGAGGCCAAGAACCTTTTTCTTCGTTTTTCTAGAGTCTTTGCAGATATTTGATGACAGACTAGCTTCTTCAACTTTTATAGCCAATTTCCCTTATCTGACGACAAATTGTCGATTGCGATACCTGCAGTTTATTTTCTAAAGTTCTTTGAGGCAGAGGATTTGCTACAACGATAAGTCTTTTCAGCATCTTTTCTTCTTTTTCAACAAGGACTTCCTTTCGTCCACACTTTCCCGCTGGAGCTTTTGATTGCCAGCCAAATTTTATTTCTTTTCGAAGTTTAGATAATTATCCATTAGAAAAATGTCTTTTCTGAATTTTAAATGCTTTATTTATAACAGAATTTGAGCAACCATGTCTACCTTCAACCATGTCCACCATGTTGTCCTTCAAAAGCTTTAAAATTTCGTTTCGGGTTTGAGGATCTAATTTCGGAGCCATACTTTACTTCCACTAATAAAAATAGTTCTATTGGTAATTAAACGTTTAATTTTTAAAATAAAACTGGAGGTAAAGCTTTTAAAATTTACCATAAATAATTATACGCTTTTAACATTGGTCACTCTAATTTTGAATCAACCTGTATGTATTAGTTGTGTGCACCTACATATGAGCTGATTGAAAATCCGGGATAGACTGATATATTTCCTGTTTAGAGCAAGAAAATTTTACATAGAAATATTTTTTACTACGGCCGTTTATTGAGATTTAAAAAGCACTCATTTGGTTTTCTTTTCAGCATCTTTCTTTGGATATATTTACTGTAGAATATAATATTATTGTATTAGCAGATACAGGCCTGGATTAAAAAAAAAATCTTATCTGGTTGAGATACTCGCCAGACTAAAACGGTACATAAGCATCTATATACAGAGATAATTATACTGACGAATTATTAATTAACTTGCGAAATTAACACTGAATAGCATCTTTAAACATATATTTAAGGATATTTTTGTGGAATTACTAATTAAATAATTTTTAGATTTAATAATTAGAATCTTATTTTTAATTATAATTAATAATTAGATTATTACTTATAATTGTAATTAATAATTATAATCTTGTTTTTAAATTTAAGATTAATTAATAATTAAACTATTTTTAATTACAATTAATAATTAGTATATTAATTAAACAATTATTCAGTTGACAAAACTCTCTGTGCCCCTCCCGAAACAAAATCCTGGCTACGCCAGTGCCTTCAATTACAACGAAAGACAATCTTCAATTATCGTGCTTACTGCGCTTGATCGTGCTTCCTAGACGAGCATTTATGTAAGCCGGTTCTTGAAACCAACACACAGATGAGAAAATAAAATTTCTCAAATAAAAAAAGCCCAATATTAATAACCTCTTCAATAATCTTTCCAATGATTAATAAGCATTTGCCATGAGAAATAGGTGAAATGCAGATGGAATATCAAGACATTCAGTTCTGTTTTAGTTTTTTTAAACATACAACATAGTTACTTCTGTTTTATAACACAGAAGTAAGAATCATCAAAATGATTTCAAGGTTTCTATCACAGTTATATGAGCGCACGGGCGGGTGTAGTAATAGATTTCACATTAAATGTGGGGGCGTACTTACTACAATATTTGACGGATAGTAAATTTTACTATAAATATTTTGTAAAAATTTCAATTACTTTAAAAGTTTTTAATCTTTTTTATAGGTGATTTTCTTTATTATTCATTAAATAATAGAGTTTACAAAATATTTTTGAAAAATTAATATAAATTTTTCAAAATGTATATGAAATTAAAAAATGTTATGACTGTATTTTATTTTGAGGCACGAATACAAAAATCTGATGTGTCCAACACATGACTTCCTTGCACGTCCATTAGATCAAAAATATTTTCGACGCACTTCCTCTAAATTTATTTGTTTGAAAGAGATAAAATATCAATAATAGTAAGGTTTAGCGATTTCTAGCCAAATATTTCGATATCGCCAAGCTGAGTTCAATTTGAAAGATTTCCTTCTGACACTTTATTTGGATATATTTCACCAAAAGCCGACAAACTTGAGATAGTCAGCGAGATTTTGGGGATAGCCAAAGTAGTCATTGACCACAGACTTTCAATGAATTGAATGCATCTATACACCTCAATGTATTCAAAGTCATTTGGCTCACCATGTAAATAAATTCTCAGTCGATTGCTGTCAAAAAAGATATTGAAAACAGTTAGATATTACAATAGTTCTAAATACAAAGTTAAAAAATCTACGGGTTAAAGTTTTAGAGTTATACAAAATAGGAAATAATTTTTGGCGCCAAATTTGGCGATATTTCGGCGAAACTCGTCAATGTCGACGACATTTGGCGAGATTTTAAGCATAAACCAAACAATGACAGATTATCGCCAAATTTGGCGATATTTCGCCAAAACTCGCCAAGAACGATGACAAATGGCGATACTTTGGGCATGGACCAAATGACTGACTATCGCCAAATTTGGCGATATTTCGCCAAAACTCGCCAAGGTCGAGGACAGACGGCGAGATTTTGGGCATGTACCAAACAATGACTGTCTACAGTTGTATTATAATGAAGATGTCCATAGACATTAAGGTACTGAAATTCTTTTCGGTGGTCCTGTAAATAAACTCTCCAGTAGATTGGAACTAAAAATCGAGATGCACAACTAGATGTTACAACATTCTTATATATGAAATTTCATAATAGTTTTTGAGATTTGAGAGTTAAATATGCACACACGTACACCAAAAGTCGCCAAGCTTGGCGACTTTTGGCATAGTTCTTGAGGGAGGCACGTGACCGTGGTCGGACCATTACCTAACTTATGTGGTAGGACGGTATTGTGCTTGAAATGGATGAATGCCCCTAAAATTGCTATTGACCGTAATGTATTGGAAATCTTTTGAGTGTTCCTGTAGCAGAACTATAAATGATAAAGACACTTTTTTTAATGGAGAAATTCATTTTCTAACTTTTTACAGCATATATCACTTCTGAGTCGTTTGAAATAGCCCAATACCTCTAAAAAACGCTTTGATGAATTTCGGCCCATAGAGCGTAATGTATTTCGAATCTTTTGGGCGGTCCTGTAGATAAACTATTCAGTCGAATGGAACCGAAAGGGGAGGTGCACAACTAGATGTTACAACTATCTAAAATATGAAGTTTCGACATTCTACGCCTAATAGCTTTTGAGTTAGGCGAGTTTAATGAATTTCGGCCCATAGAGCGTAATGTATTTCGAATCTTTTGGGCGGTCCTGTACATAAACTATCCATTCGATTGCCACCAAAAGGGGAGGTGCACAACTAGATCATAGAACAATCCTAAATATCAAATCGCAACATTCTACGACCAATAGTTTTTGAGATATGCGAGTTACATACATACGTACGTACGTACAGACGGCATGGAAAAACTGGCCACAGTAGACTCGCCACTGGTCAAAATGAGTTGCAGACGCGTTAATATGATCGTGCATGCTAGCCTACGATGAGATGCATCGAAAAAATTTTTTAAATTAAATTTAGAGGTAGTCAAAATCGGTTTTTATGTCGAAATTTGGCCCCCAAAATTTTTCGGGATCACATTACTTCCTTATACTACGTACAAGGAAGTAAAAATATTGATACACTGCCAAAATTTGTATCTTTGCATAGACTAAGGGGGATTTCTAGGCTCCTAAATAAGCTCTATAAACATCCCTGTAAGATCAGCAAGTGACACAACACAGGGCTTCTATTGCCTTTCATCCACTGGCCAACAGCTGCATTACAACTTAAGCAATTTACGTGAAGAACCTAACTTTTATCTTGGGCGTCAACATCGCTCTTAAAAGTACAGAAAATAAGCAAAATGTGCAACTTCTCATAGATTTTAACATAAACCTCCACATATGTAACTGAAATGAACTGAAGGGGGATTGGGTATTGGAGTTCCTTAGCTAAAACCTTTATCTCCAGTGTGTGCTAAATGTTAGTGTTTATTAACTTGAAGTAGAAAAGTCTCCGATCATTTCGGGGAGTTGATTTCAGTGCAGATCAGTTACAAGATGTATAGGTCGATTTTTGTAAGTCAGTGTCGGAAACAGAAAGCACCATCTTGGGGCGTTTCCAATTGTCTGGGCCAGAAAAGTCATATTCCGAGAATACATAACAGTTTTGTTTGGCAGGTTCTGTAGATTTTGATAGAACTTTTTAGAGAGACGATGCATGTGCTTCGAGAGGGCTTGCATCTTCAGGTCGCTTTTAGATTCGCATACTTCATGATTTTACTCTTTGAATTCGCATTTTGAACAATTTATAGATCTAAAAAGTGTAAAATAAAGTATGCTTCTTCAATGGACCCCTCCGAGAATCTAGTCTGGAGCCTCCCTTGCTGCAGGATCTTGCAGCAAAACATTTCTTCTTACTAAAAATACGATTTATTTATTATTATTTTATTATTATTTGAATGGTTTCCATATCTTTGAAGAATTTTTTTTAAATAAATGATTGATATTTGGTTTTAACATTGAATAACTCCGATGTTTTTCAATCGATTTTCATAAAAAGTTTCATGGTATTTAAACGTCTAATGATCTAACATTTCCAAAATACGACTAACTCCTCGTAGCATTTATAGTTTTTTTACAGGAGCATTCAAAAAATTCCAACACATTACGGACTGGCAGTTAAGAGACATTTATCTATTTCAAGCACAATAATAAGTATATACACGTTTATACAGTTTATTCTTCTGTTAAAAGATAGAAATAACATTTAAGGTTCTTTTACAGGATCTTTCAAACTTACATTACTAGTGATATACAGCTTTATTAAAGTTATCTCTAAAATCTTATCAAATTTCAGGATAATACATCGCCAAATTTAGCTCAAAAAATCAATTGTGTTTGAAAGTGTTTTACAATTGATGCTTTAGGCGTGAATTATCATTCTTGCTCAAATTTTACTCTTTGATTCGATTTTTTAACTAAAAAATTTAAATAAATGATACCCGAAAACACTAAAGAAACACTCTTTTAATGCAATATGAACTGAAAAGTAAAAAATTCAGATTTTGTTTAACAGCTGTATGATGTTCTACAATTCGGTAAAATTTAACATTTGGAATTAAGTTTAAAATAAAAGTAAAGGGATTTGAAAAAAAAAAAAAACACATTTAATGTTAGAAAAAGCGTGGGGTGCTTTTCAATTGTATTTTCATAGTGATAGTCATACGAATAACTCGAAATAAATTCAAAAAAAAAAAAAATTAAATTAAGACAACTGATATCAAGTACCCTACGCTTTTTCTAACATTATATTTTTTCTAAGTTATTATCATTTTTTTTTTCTCATTTTGCTCTTATTTTAAACTTAATTCAAAATGTCAAATTTTGACGCATGATGAAACATCATACTACTATAGAACAAAATCTGTACATCTAAAGATTATTTTTTACTTTACAGTAGACAACTGATAACAACTGCTTTAAAAATGAGTTTCTTTAATTTTTTAAACTATAATTTATTACTTTCACCTAGTATGTTTGTATCACTGTAATGGAATCTTGTAATTTTCACTTACATCCAGACATCCAAGATTCTCTATATGAAATTTTACATATAAAGAATCGATTACAATACAGTAATGTTGAAAATATTGTACGCATCATTTATAATTCTTTTAAAGGAGTACCCAAAAGAATTGCAGTACATTATACATTACACTCTACGGAGAGTCATTGCTTAAAGTGTATTCTAAGAGTCATCCATATATTTCAAACAAAATTAAATTGATACATGATGTTAAGCATTACAAATTAAAGCCTCCATCAAAAGTAATGTGTGTAGTATTTGTATTTCTTCTACAGGTGCACTCAAAAGAATTTCAGTACATTACAGTCTATGTCAGTTTAAAGACATTCCTTCGTTTCAAGCACAGTACCATAAAGATATAAGCGTTTATAATAGTTTACTACAGTCATTTAAAGGATGCAAATAACAATTAGAGCTCTTTTACATAGCAAAATTACATTAATGAAGATATACAGTTTTAAAAAAAGGTTATTAAGTCTTACAAAGTTTTGGGACAATACATAATTTTCTTTTACCTTCTTCGTTCAACTTCATTTCAAGACTAAAAAATTAATAAATTATATTTAAAAAACTAAGGAAACATGCTTTTATAATAGTTATATGAACTAAAAACTAATCTTTAAATATAAAGATTTTATTCAACAACAATATGGCATTGTACAACTGAGTAGAAATTAACTTTTTGAATTAAGCTTAAAATAAAAATAAAGCGTGGGGGTTCTTATCAGATGTCTTTCTCCCCCCCCCCCCCCGAACTATTTAGATTGTATAAAATGTAAGTGAAAAGCACCCACGGTTTTTTTTTTTAACACTGGCTATTTTTTTTTAATCAGTCACGTCATTCTTAGTTTAAGCTTATTTCAAAAAGTTAAGTTCTACCGAGTTGTACAACGTCATATTGCTGCTGAACAAAATCTTTATAATTAAAAATTATTATTTTAGTTCATGTTGCCATGAAAGCGTGTTTCCTTAGTTTTTAGAGTATAATTTTATTTAAACTTAGGTATATCGTGATGCAAATTCAGGTTATGGTTGTAACGATTTGGAAATTTTCTGCTCCGATTGAATAAACTTTAATTCCATACGTTAACAAAAATCTGCATCCTCCCATCCAAGGAGCGGGTTTTCAAAGAGTCCGAATATATAAATGTAAAGAAGTTTGCTTATTAGTAGGGGACAAGGCCTATAGACTCGCTACGCTCGCTTTTCGTATGAGACATTCGGCACCTAATAAGGTTTATTCATAAAAAAAGAGCATTATATCCATAAGCAAAACCCAAAGATTGTATCAGATATAGAATGTTACCGAGCTATACATTGCTTGGTTCTTGCATGTTCCTTGGAACATAAAAATTTAAATTTCACACTATTTTCAATTAAGTGAAACCTATGGAACACCTTGCGTATTTGCCACTCATGGCGGTTTTTCATAATTTAGCGACTTACGTATACGTATAGTTGATATTTATTTCTAAGAAAACAATACTTCATATGTTTTCTTCGCTAAAACGCACAGAATAGCCAGGAAATCTTTCCATCAATGGCGACTTTTCCTTATTCGGCGATTTACACATGCTCATAAACGATAATCATTGCTCATGTACGGTTACCATGAAAACAGTTATATACGTGAAACCTGTATACCTCGGAAACCTCTATATCTCGAAATTTCTAAAATTCCCTACATTTACAATAAAAATTCAATGTATTTTCCATGTTTTATCTTGAAAACATTTCTTCAAAACCTGTAAATCTCGAATTTTAGTTAGTGTAAATTACAAAAATCAGTGCTTAAAGAGCAACTTTCTTCAACAATAGTTGCATACCGATGCTTCTAAAAAGACAACAAAAGAAGCAGAGAAGGCCGTATAACTCTGAACTTTTCACAAGTCTCTGCGTCTAATGGTCTACCGAAGCTTAAAATTCTATATCAGGCCCGTTGTTTTAAATTCCTGCTGTTTCGATCCATCTGGTTCCGATTAGAGGTAAGAGAGGGCTTAGCCCTCTCAGGTACTCTATAGCAGCACACTTTGACTTTGTCTTGTCATTTTCAAGATACTGGGTGCTAGCATTTTGGAACACACGCGGTTTATATTCACCCTGCTTGGAGAGGCAACCTTTTGACTTGTCGTACCTAATGCCAAAATGACGCTTTTTAAATCAGTTTCAATTAGTTATTCTGTATTGGAAAAACGAATAATCATTAATTTTAAACTCCTGTTATCTTACTATTTGAAAAGTGTGAACTTGTGTAACAAACTTTGACTTATTTATTTCACATACCTTTCATTTGGTGCAATTCTACTTCATGTTTGTCAATTTCAGGCGATTCTGCATATTTTTTTTGCTTTATTGCAAAGGCCTGAATGATTTTATGCTGGAAAATTGCCAAATCTGGCAACCATGATGCTCATTCTTTTTCTGTTTTTTTTTTTTTTTTAATTAATATCTTCTAAAATAATTCGAATTTTGAAACTTAAGTCAGCTTAACGGCTTCCCTGGAATTTTTCAAATCCGTAGACGCCTTCGTCGAAACTCAATTCGGCACTGTTTTGGAGGAGATAGTATGACAAGCTTTTAAGAGCGGCAACTGGAGATTTTTTTTTTTTTTTAGGATAGAGAAAAATTCCGGTATACAAATACCCATCGTTCTTATAGATCGGTTTTAACTTTTGCTCATGTAAAACGGTGTAAAGACAGACAGGCCAAAAAACAAAACAAACACGCCATAAAAATTCAGGTAGTCTTTACTGTTGAAACTACCTAATTAGTTATTAACGTAAGATTACTTATCATAGTGTGGGCGTTTACGTCTTTTCTTTTTTCTAACAACATCAGCAATCTACTTGCTCAATATAGCTAGTTACCAAACCAGTCACTGTGTTCTTCGCAAAACTAAAAAAAAAATTATGTATATTATGGTTTTGATAAATCCTTACTCTTTTACCTAAAACTATTAATTATATCTCTGTTTTCGTATGCTAACGATATTTTGATTAAAAATGGCGGTTCAAGATTGTTAGATTAATTTAACGAATGGCATTTCGATCTATCGATCTATTGCTTCGATTCAAAAATCTAAATAATGTTATGTGGCCCCCCCCCCCACCCCAAAAAAAAAAACAAGCATGACAACCATGGTGCTTTTTAGTTTTATTTTTTTCTTTCTTTCTTTCAATTTTTTGTTAATATCGCTTAAATTAGGATTCCAAAATTTAAAGCAACTGACTGATATCCCTGAATTATTTTTCCCGATTTTCTTTTTTTAATATATCAAGTGTTTGCATGTGGTCTAGTTTCTAAGTAAATCGCATCAAAACATGTTCTGAAGTAACCCTACAACACAACTAACAGCAAAAGTTTTCCTTACTTAGAGCCGTTACGGAGGAGCGTAATCCTACGTTAGAACTGGGGGGGGGGGGGTCTATTATGATTGTTTTAAAAAAAGGGGTAAAAGAGATAAGCAACGAAAAGTAATCCAACGTTAATGAATCCCGCGTTATTTTCAACAGAAAAGACTACCAGAACATTGCCCCCCCCCCTCAAAAAAAAAAAAAAAAAAAAGAAGTACAGAAGAGCGCTTACGTTCTTCCCAGAAAAGCTACAACGAAATTCACCAGAATGTTTCTTTTGTCTTGCCATGTATTTGAAAACGCTTTTGCCCAGCTGATAAATTTTATCACATTCTTTTTAAGTCCACGTCAATAATTGCAGTGAGTAAATACTATACAGACAGCGACGCAAAATAAAATCAACGAAATAATCAATCTCAAAAATCAACTACTATTAAGAAGCCTACTCGTTAATTACTATGGCCAAACAACATCGTAATTACCATTCTACGGCAAGGTAGCGGGCAGCTCGTAGAGCAGGTAAAAGCAGTACTCCAAAATTTTTACGCATTTTTCTCACGTTTCCCCCCTCTTCTAATTACACTTTACCTGCTGAATCAGTAGCTATGTTAAAATTCGCGAGACGTGAGGTCTTGAAGGAGTCCTGGATGATAATTTTCTGCTTTTAATGACAGGGTCTTATTCACATCATTGATCACGATGCCTTGCCCGGCCAATGGTAGTTTTCCAGGGACCTCCCCCTTTTTTATCGGCCGATCGGATTCTGTGAGATGTTTATTTAAAGCATACACATTGCGGTTCTGTGTTGAATGCGGAATAATTGAGACCCTGATGTTGTTGGTTTTTTTCTACGGAGGGGTGTTCGGTTTATGGTTTCTCCTCAAGCAAGAACGCACGACAGAGGGCAGAAGGAGATGCCACCTGAAGAGCGATTGTCTTCACAGGACTCTTGAACATGTACATCGGATTTGTGTGCTTAGCTCCAAGCCCGCTTATAAATCCTCGTCAGAAGTACAGCGCAATAAGGGGTGCCCTCCGTGGGGGTCTTTCTAAAGGGTCCTAACCCGTATTTACGCTAAGTTCTTGAGAAAACCACGGAAAACTCCGAACGGTTAGGTCGACGGACGCTCGATGGGACCCGAACCCGGGACCTTCACACTTCGCCCATCTACCATTTCCAGTGACATAATCACTAACATGGTGAGACCCTCCCAAGGATTAATAACGTTCCTTCGTCCCTCGCACTATAGACTAATACTAACAGTAAAGCTGCATGTCTCAGAAAAAATCCAGAAAAAATTCATAAGCACAAAAATCGCCTTAAAAGATGGGCCGAGGAGTTACCTGTGTTAAGGGAAATATTGCGAAATTCCGTATCTTTTGCATTTTCCCCTTATCTCAAATCACCCATACATAAACATTTACTTTACATTAAAATTTCGAGCGCCACAAGTCACGTTCCTCAAGAATTTCTTATGCTAAATGCATAAACTATTTCAAATGACTTAATTCTTTTTTTTCCCTTGAAAATACTCAAAAATAAAAAATGAGGCAGTAGATCACTGTTTCAAATGAAACCATTTTTTTTTTCTTTTCCTCTACTTACACATCTATAAAAGAAATTTGGCAAGAATTTCACTTAAAAATTTTGGACAAACTTGTTATTAGTTATCAAGCATTATTATATGTGTACATTTATACACTGTTAATAGGAGTAGTTCAACGTTTCAACATATAATGGAGCTAAATTAGCTGCATCCTTTCTGTGGAGAAACGTTTCACCATGATTTGGCTGCATTGATCAGTTAAAGCACCAAATCATGGTTCAACGTTTCTCCATAGAAAGGTTCCAGCTAATTCAGCACCATACTATGTTGAAATGTCAACTGCTCTTATTAACAATGTTCTCACTCTGCATTAAATTTTTACAATTTTTTGGAAGCTTACATTCACTATTAACAGTTGCGAAAACAAATGTCGGTATACTTATACTTGGATACGCTATATAAACAATCATTCTAAAAGACAATTTTGAATGAAAATCACGAAATAATATACATAAACTGCAAATTTCTTTTTTAGTAAGAAAACAAATATAAATTAATTAAATTAAATTAAAGTATTACGTTTTTACTCCTTCCATTTTTAACATTAATGTGCTCAAGATGTCTTTCTTTAATAAATCGGTGATGCTTAACAACTTTATAACTGACTTTTTTCCTGTATCTCGAACTATTTATGAGATAACAACACTAACTCCAAATTTAGCTACCAGGTGGCGTTGAAAACTGTTTTCTTGCGTAGCGCATGACAACTTTACTATACGTAGACCACCACTCTTATGATATGAATATATAGCTCTTGCCTTTCAGAAATTATTGGGGTGACAACGGACTTTAGCGGGCACACTGTATATTCATGCCAACACCTTATATGCCAAGAAAAAATAAGTAAATAATATTTAAAATTGTACATTCTGGCACACGCTTTCTCGCGTGTACGCTGAAGAATTTCCTAACACGGCAAGTCTGATATCTTTCTTTTTGCATCTTTTACGAAGTTGAAATGTGGGTCGAGTTATGGAAAGAAGAAATATAAGGCTATCTTTTCGCGATTGAAAAGTCACATGGATCTCGAATTCCAGCAATATAACCTGACGAGGTGTGGGATGTCTTCAGAACATCCAATCTTTTCCTTTTACCTCATAAAGCGCATTGTACTGGCTTAATCGGAAACCTTTATTATTAGCTTATATTGATAGAAGCTGAAGCTCTTCCCCAATGTGAGAGGCGGACAGCTTTCAGACAAGTTCACAATGACTTTTAGAAAATCGACATCGATAATAATATATTAGATCCGCCACCTTGGAGGAGATTTGTTGGAAGCGAATAACAACAATAAGCGTGTATGAATTTTTCCAATTGAATAGAAATTCACAGTTGGTTAACACGATAGAGGAGTAAAAAAACTTCAATCGTTTTCGTTTGACGCTGATTTCTGAATGACGTAAGTTTTGGAGAGAAATATTTTTTTGGGTATGCAGCTGGAAGTTCGTGGAAAAAATGTTGAATACGTTTGCGCTCTATTTCAAATAAATAAGCATTATGCCAAATGCCATTTGAAAGAGCAGAGATTTAAAAAAAAGAATGAGTACAAATTTAAATGTCTTCCTATCAAGTGCATGTTGTTTTTTTAACCCTTTAAAGTGCAGTGTTCCCGCTCTGGGAACACCCAACTCTGACGTTTTGACTGTTGCCAGTCACGAAGAATAGATTTGATTTCTATAAAAATAGTTGCGGATGACATAGCTCCACGAGAATCCTTTACTTTTTAGCAAATCATTTCCCGTAAAAAAATTGTCACGATTATTTTTAACAGCACTGACATCTGCTGAAAAATGGAAGAATGCGAGAACAGCTGGATAGATTGCCCAATGCTGAAAAAAGGGCAGCCGTTGCCATCGCTCGACTTAACTACCAGCAAGATGGCGAACGATCGAAACGTTCATCGCGTGCCACAGATCTAGAGACCCTTTTTTGACGCAGCTGGCTGTGCGGCACAGCCAGCTGCGTCAAAAAAGGGTCTCTAGATCTGTGGCACGCGATGAACGTTTCGATCGTTCGCCATCTTGCTGGTAGTTAAGTCGAGCGATGGCAACGGCTGCCCTTTTTTCAGCATTGGGAAAGGGATTGCGCCTCAAAGGGTTAAGTGATGAAAGAAAAGGATGGGCTTAGAAGTTTAAAGATTACCTACTTTAGGAATATAAATCAGGCATGTATGCTTTAGAAAAGGAATTCGTTCTCACACATATAATGCTATAATACAGATTGATTTTGGATAATCAAATCAAATTAAAATTTAGGAATAGAGAAGAGGCATGTATTGGGCTTTAGAAGAGGAATTGGTTGTTACATATATAATGATGCTATTATACATATAGCTGTCATTACTCCAAAACAGTGGCGCACAGAAGGGAGGGGTCCAAGGAGTCCGGACCCCTCCCAAAAGAGTTGACAATTTTCCTTCGTTAAATCGTCATGTGATTTTTGACTTTTAAATATATTAGAAGTCAGCACATTCTTATTTTCAGAAATTAAGATAGATAAATAAAAACACAGTAAAAGGGAATTACGATAAAACCGTAAAAAAATTCGCATTTTTTTCAGCTGGTTGGTGCCACAGATTCATGTTTTGGACCCCCTCCAAGAGAAAATCGCCACTGCTCCTAAATATTGGCCGAAATATTGGGGACGTATTACCAAATTGAAATTTGGGAATACGGCCGATTATCTACACGTGGGGCCGAGTGGGAGGACTTTTTAAGGGGGCCTAATCCGTATTTACGCTATCCGAAGTTTCGGAGAAAACCTCGGAAAACTCCAAACGGCTAGGTCGGCGACCGCGACCTGAGTTTCCATATAAATTGCATAAGCTACAAATTATCATGTTTTCTATAATTATGCAAAGAAAATATGAAGGATTATGCTAAGAGAGAATGCTAAATGAAGGCAACCATGCGAATCAGCAGACAGTGTGTGTCTTAGCTTTAACACTTAGTGTAGTTTTAAACAGTTAAAACAATTCCTTGCGCTCATGGGGGGGGGGGATATAAGTAGTTTAGAACAACGAATTTTGATTTCCATTAATGTAGCTGTGTGTTATTGTATTATAAGTAATATCCTATCGGACTGATGATCAATCCAACTTTATCAAAAATCATCCCTAGAACTGTTGAAAAAATATCTGGTTGCCTAGCCTTATTTTAGTTATTCAACGATTCAATTCAGATAAAATTTTAAGATATTCCACCAGAAACTTCGAGGCATGCCATATTTTAAAGTATGATGCAGGGCGTTACGTGAGCTTCAGACGTCTCGTAGGCGTGGCGTCACGCTAAAACAGCATTCAATTAAGATTATGATTTATGTTGCCGCGCTGGGTCGTATGTCACGAGGTATGGTGCCAACAAGAAGTCTTGCAAAATAACTCAGCCAGATAATTGTAGGGTTTCAAGGAGAATTTGTCGTAGTTTTGTTGGTTACAGAGAACAGACTTTCAGGGTTTTTTTTTTTTTTTTCTTCTTTACTTCATCCTATTTTTATGCGGCGTATCAAATTTGCATGTTTAGGTTTATAATATAGGAGAAATCTATATAAATAAAATTAGACTTTTGTCTGTAAATTCCTTGGAATTCAAAAAATTTGCGATTTCTATCCGTTTCAAGCACCCTGGAATCCGATTCGACCCTCAAAAAAAAGTTTGTCTGTCTGCCGTTCTGTCATTCTATCGTTCTGCCACTCTGTCCGTGACACTTTTTTTTTGTTTAAGCATCACGTAAAAACGACAGAAGCGAATGATATGAAATTGGGTGTCATGATAGGTGGTCACTCAACTTAAAACACAGGCGTCAAAATTTTTAAAAAATCTTGATTAGATTTTGAGATTTTGTGAAAATCGTTTCAAACTGTGTGAATTTGTGTTCGAGCATCACGTAAAAACTACTGAAGCGATTGAAATGAAATTTGGTATCGTCATTGGTGGTCACTCAACTTAAACATTAGGCAGCGTATTTAAAAAAAATCTTGATTAGATTTTCAGATTTTGCGAAAATCGTTCCAAACTCCTTAAAATTGTGCTCGAGCATCACGTAAAAATGACTGAAGTGAATGAAATGAAATTGGGTATCATGATAGGAGGTCACTCAACTTAAAATATTGTCGTCGAATTTTTTTAAAAATCTTGATTAGATTTTGATATTTTGCGAAAATTGTTTCAAACTGCGTAGTGTTCGCACATCACGTAATAACTGTAAAGGTGAAAAAATGGTATTTGGTGAAATGATAGGTGGTCACCTTAAACTATAAGCCTAAAAAAAAAAAAAAAAAAAAAAAAAAAAAATAATCGATCAGATTTTGGGATTTTGTGAAAATCGTTTCAAACTGAGTGAAATTTTGTTCACGCATTACGTAATAACGACTAAAGCGAATGATATGAAATTTGGTCATATGATAGGTTGTTGATCAACATAAAGTATAGGTGTCCAATTTTTTAAAGATTTTTATTAGATTTTGAGATTTTGTGAAAATTCTCCCAAAATGCGGTTATATTTTTTCAAGCATCGCGTAATAACGAGTAATACGAAATTTGGTGATGTGATAGGTAGTTGCTAATCTTAATTTATAGGTGTTGAATTTTTAAAATATTTTGATTACATTTTGAGATTTTGTGAAAATCGTTTTAAAATGGTGAAATTTTTGTTCCAGCATCACGAAATAAAGACTGCAGGGAATGAAACGAAATTGGGTGACATGGTAGGTTGTCAATCAACTTAAATTCTAGGCTTCCAATTTTTCAAAAATGTTGATTAGATTTTGAGATTTCGCGAAAATTATCTCAATATGCGTAAATATTCGTTCGCGCATCACATAATTACGAATAAAGCGAGTGAAATGATATTACTTAGTTACTTTCTAGCCTGTAATATTTTAACAATACATAAAAATGATAACTTCGCTTTTTTTACTTTGGCAACATACTACATCCATTCTGTGTACTCCTACAATGCTGACGAAAGTTCTTGCTTTTTAGAAATTTGCATTCAGTACTAACCCGTCAACGACGGGTACTTCAGCTAGTGCAAAATAAATATTAAAAGAATATAAACCGCTGTTGTTGCTCTTTGAAAATCAAAGGTTTTTAGTTATCGTTTCCCTCATATAACGCTGTAATTTGGAGAAAAATGTGACTTATGGCCTTAAGCTAAAATAATTGTGTATGGTAGTTGAAAAAATTAGAGGATATCTCTTCTTAACCCCTTGATATTAGCTAAACTTACGTAATGAGGAATCCCAAGTAAAACATTGAATGATAGCACATAATAACAATTATAAAACTGAAACCATGAAATAATAATTGATAATCCAGAGGCTATAAATATTGTAAAAAACAGAGCTATCAAAGCTAAAGAGAAGTGGGAAAACAAGCCAGGTGAGAACACGTGGGCTTAAGCCTAACTTTACGAACCCAAGCAATGAAGTGGAGATGGAGTGGAAAATTGAAATGGAGTACTCCATTATCAAGTACCACCGTACTCACATTTCAATTTAAAGAAAAAACAAAAATTGCTACGTTTCTTCAGGTTACCTGACAAAAGGAGTCGCTTTACGTACACATACACACACACACACACACACATATATATATAATCTATAGATATATACTATATTATGCATGTTATTAAGTTTTTAATTCTATTATATAATACTTTACTGAGCATGTCAGGCTCCAGAAATTTTTGCCTCGTAATTTTATGCTTATTTTTTTCTTTTTCTTTCTTTTTAAGCTTCATAGGTTTATCGTTTATTTACAATGTATATATAGCTGAAGGGAAACGTCCTGAAGTTTTTCGAGTCCCTGACCGAATCAGTTCGTTAAAACTTTGTGTCAAATGTCATAAAATTTACAAACTCATAAGTTGATCGTTGTTTTCTTCAAACAGATTTAATATTTTCGGAAATATCCACAGGGAAAAAAAAGGCGGGGGGGGAATGGAGTAAGAATAAATAATTGCAAAAAGTATAAAGGGCAAAAAATAGAAAAGTTTTCAGCATTTTTTAGGATGTCTGAGAAACATCGAGCTCCAATACTCACCCTGAAATTCTAATGACCTCTCTCTGCAAAAATGGTGCGAGGGATTCCAAAATTTTTTATTGGTTAATTTTTGAAAAACCACAGAAAGGGAATGATAAATAAATTTTGAAAAAGAGAATACATTTTTATCATTTTCTCGGGGAAAAGAAAAAGGGGAAATCTGGACAGGTTGTTACTTTAGGATGCAAGCAACCTTCTGGCGCCAAGAAAGTAGGGAAGTGGTGGTATTAAATTTCATTAAAAAGGAAAATTAGACACAAACTATAAAAAGCTTTCTTTATTAAAATTTCAAATTTAAAAAAAAAGAAAAAAGGTCACAAAGTCTTCGAAAGTTTGCATATTAATATCTATACAATTTATTTTGATTAAAATGGATAGTCTTAGTTACACAAGAATCTGAAATAAAATATATTAAAATCGTATTTTAAATACACTAATTACAATATTTACATCGACAGATAGTGAATAATTAGTTGCTTGCAGAGCCCGAGCTTGCATCGTCCATAATTGAAACCTGCAACGAGAATTTAAATATGTCACTGAAATGCTCAATTGTAAGAAAAAAGGAGATGTTTTCATTAAGTATATGAAAAAAAATATGTTTTGCTACTTAATCATCATGATGAAATAGTAAAATTACCAATTTAAATAAATACTGTATCGACATCCATGCCCGGACGAGTTGCAGCTTTTTAGAAGGCCAAAGGTGGCGCAACGCGTTATTGAATTGGTGGTCATAATGTACTGGCTCTTCGGTGTATTTACAATACAAAATTACAATGCAGTTTCTTGTAAGTACACCAATTTAATAAAAATATGCATCATTATTTTTTTTTATCCTGCGTACTAAAATGTACTACAGGAAATTATCAGTAGATTTAATTTTTTTTTTTTTTTTTTAATTCTCACCGAATTTGTGATGACTAAATTTTCTTTTTCCCTCCCCTCTGCTTGGTTGGGCTCACCCTTTTTGATAAAATCAGAAATAACAAGACTGCATTATGGCAGCAAAGTTTGAAGATGCTTATCGCAGTTATTTGGGCCTGCTTTGAAGCACAAAGAGATGGGATGACACGAATCAATGATAAGAGGACTGGTTTCGAGATGTGTAGCTCAGTGTAAAACTTTTTTTCATCAATATCGGTTTTTCTTTCTCTCTCTCTCTCTCTCTCTTTTTTTTTTTTTTTTTTTTTCAAATTTAAGATGTGAGATTTGTTATATCACAAAAATCAGAGCCCCCGAAAAATGTTTTCTGTGTTCCTCCAATCATTTTAAAATTGAGTTTTTTCCCCCACACCTTTACGTTCCCTTACAAGTATAAGAATATACAAAATTTCGAAAAATTCCTAAAAAATTGAAATAAAGGCTAAATTTAAGTTGACATATAAAATACACCAACTACTTCAAAATATAATTGTAACAAGAAAGATAAATCATGTAAAACGCGTCTATTATAAATCACATTCCAACACGTCATTTTTGCGCCAAATTTGGCGATGTATCATCATTAAACTTGACGAGATTTTGGGCTTAACCTCAAAAAAAGCTGTATCACTATAAAGGTAAATTTCACTATAAAAGTACTTTGTATCCTATTTCCATCCTTTAAATGAAGAGTATGATGTTATGAACATTTACATACTTAATACATCGTGCTTGAAATGAATGAATGCTTCTAAACAACACTAGCCTGTACTGGATTGGATTTCTTTTGGGCACTCCTGTAAGAATACTATAAATGCTATGTACACCATTTTCTTGAACTTACAATTTGTTTTCTCGTCCGTTAGAAAATTCCATCAGTACACTCGTTTCTTAAGAAGAGAGTGATAAATATTGAACAAATATGTGAAATTAAGAAGAAGAAATGAATTTTTTTTTTTTTTTTGTAAATTATCACAATACTGTCTTCGAAAAGGGGTAAAAATGTAGTGTTGTTTTCACTTTCCAAGCTCAGGCTGTAGCGAACATAAGAGGGTATAAGGTTAGCTTATTCCCAGCAAATCGGATTCCGATAAGATTCTGCAAACTCCACGACAAGAGGAATTCCTTGCACAGTATATTTTACAACTGAAAAACAACTTTCACTTTTGAGTACACTCGCAAAGTTTCACAAGAAGCACACGTGTGAAACTTCTCAAGTGCGTTTCTTCTTCACCTATTCGCAATATCGGCAGAACCAGGGACCAATTTGCAAAGATGGGGGGGTGCAGGGCAAAAATCTTCAATGGAACACGCCCCCCCCCCCTTCCTTTAGGAAACCTTTCTAATACTCTACAAAGCAACTTTCATATCACACCATACAAAGAAGGATGTTGTAACAGCATAAAAATGATTATTTAATCAAGATGCAAAATGAAATGCAATAGTTCGGTAATGATAATATTATATAGGATAATAACATTTCAATATAAATTCTTTTTTTCAATCTTTAATTTCATTCCAGATTTTTCAAGTAACATCTTCCAAATATTTTTGTATTTATTTTTCTAATGTTTATATCAGAACATTTATCTATAGTGGGACAGATCTTCACTTTGCTCCACTACGGAATTAGAAACGCTAAATAATTGCCTGAAGCTATACCGTTTAGCTAAAAAAAAGTTGTAAATATAATGCTAGCGCTATGAAACAGTACCAGAGTAATTATTATTACTATTAATTTTTTATAGAATTAGTCTCTCTGTCTCTTACTTTAAAGATTTGCAAATTTAGATTTTAATTTAAACGTAAAGGATAATTTGGGGGGCTCGGGCGCTTGCCCAGAATGCCCTGCCGAAAATCAGTCCCTGTGCAGAACACCTCAAATTTCCGATCTGATTTTCTTTCGCAAATTCTCGAATTCTGATTTGCTGGGAATACCCTCCAAAGACAATTTTGTTTGTTTTTTCTTCGTCGTTAGGACGAAACGATAAGGATTCGCCCTTCTGTGAGTAAGAATGTGTTTTTTAGTTTAAAGAATTTCAGTCTAAAGACTGTATGACATAGAATGAATTTTATAAATTTTGTTTGGTGCAAAAAAGTTTGAGAAAATTTTACAAATAATGTATTAGAGACAAAATGTCCTATTTTGCCAGCAATTAACTATGACTGGAGACTATAATTTCTAAGAATTTTGACTAAATGGAATTAAAATGTAAGCCTACTAAGTTGTGTGAAACAGCTATTTTTGTGCTTAACAGCTGGGATAAAAATATAAAAACAGAGATGGAAGTGTAGAACAAAATTGCATTATAAACATGAATATAAAACCAGTGCCATCTGAAACCAGATGCTTTGTCATCCGATAATGCCACGCGCCTCGTCGACGTTCATTTAATAGCCATTTCACATTATTATCGAAACCATTAAAAAAAAGATGAGATGAGATGAAATGAAATGACGAGAGAGGATGAAAAATTGTAACGCAGACGATTTTTTTTTTTCTCTCTCTCTCAACTCGGCCTTTTTATGAGATCTCAATTGAGTTTTCAACTCTGTATTCATGAACCAGATGTTCTCGCTCGGGAAGAGGAAAAATAAAGGTACGGTTGAAAATTGAACCACCGAGTCGGTAATTTTTTTACAGCACTTTCCCCTCCTGTAAAGTAAGGTGTGAAACCGTCTCACCTTACACATATCGACTATTATTGTACCATAAAAGGATATGGTGACATCTTTTACAAGATTGTCGTTTTGCTGCGAGTTCGTTTTTAATGGAAGAATTATATTGGAGGGGTGCAAAGTCTGGGTTCCATCATCGATTGTGATGAAGCCACGACTAAATCTGTGAGCTCTAAAAAGTACGTTAAAATTTTATACTGGAATGTTTTATGCTCGATTAAAATCAGTTTTTGCATAGATCATACCACCATAGCTGGCATGCTTGCACCGTCATTGACAGCTAATTATTTATTACTTTTCGAACATGTACCGTAAAGAAAGTATTGGAATCATGAAAAAATTCGACTTTGAGATTTTGGAGTAGTTACACGTTTTGAGGTCTTCTGAATTCATTTAAATTATTTTTACGATGAATGCCTCTGTGTGTGACCTCTGAGTTTTTTTACAGGGCAACAAAGAGAATTCTTGTGCATTATAACCATTAGACGTAAATTCTTTAAATTGTCATAAACTTGGCTGTAGATTTTGGTGTGTGTAGAAATTGTACAGGGCCACACACACGAAAAAAAAAAAAAAAAAAAAAAACCACCATAAATTTCGGCCCAAATTTTTGGAAGTGCGCTAGCGTCATATGATAAATTCGATTGAGCTCAAATTAAGTATACACATATTAGAAGTTATTATCTTACATACTGTGTAGATTTTGGTGTGTGTGAGTCTTACAGTTTTTTACAGGGTTACAAAAAACTATTTTTACACATTGCAGACTATATATGCACTCAAATTGTTTGAAGCGCACTATCGTCTGAACTCTACTTTCGATTGAGTTTAATCAAATTTATTTAAACGCTTTGTAAAGATAGAGTTTTCGGAAAGTCGAGGGGAAGTCACTCCAGGCTTTTAATAAGCACAACTGTTTGGTAAATCGATAGCTTAATATCTGCAATTTATTGACGCTGACTGGTAATGTAGGCAAGAACGGATTGAGGGGGAGGGCGCAAGGTCTCTCCCCAAGAAAACATATTTGCACTAGATGAAATGGACTTTCTTATAATAATAACATATTTTGCGCAATTCTTGATAGGTTGATTTTCAAGCTTCTCTTCCCATCCCCCATCCCCCCACACGAAAAGCATTTCTGGATCCGCGAGTGCAATGCGGAAGCAATTTTCTCGGTGTACTTCATTGATAATTTCTAGACGATATCATATAATATTACGTACTTAAAGAATCCCAAGTGAGAGTGAAAAAAGTAGTTGTAGAATTCTGTTGGCTCCAATGAATTTATACTAATGGTCAGCACTAACAGATTTCGAACAAATGCAAATATTCAGTCTGACATTATACATACAGCCTAAAAACAGAACTCTAGTCCAAGCGAATTTAGAATTCTTTTCCTTTGCTTACAGTTAGTTCTCTTCTTACCTGCTCAGTATAAATTCTGTGAGACATGTAACAATAAATCGAAGTGGTACAGAATTAAAAATTGTTACACAGTGAAACTTCTAGGAACGACCACCCCTATTAAGCGACCCCCTCCTTCAACGACCAATTTTTTAAGGCACCGATTTTTTTACACTACCTACTTACTGTTAAAAAATCCTCACGAAGAGACCACACGACCCTGTCTAAGCGACTGGATCAGGTTCCCTGACCGAAATTTTTCTAGCATTTCTCCGGAAGTAAAAAAAAAAAAAAAAAAAAAAAAACATTCCAAAGCAGTTACTTTACTATAAATCGATAGCAGGAGTAAGTACACGTACACATCACGTACAAATCCTGTATATTTAGAGAAGAGATAAGGATTTTACCGTTGGAGCAATAAAGAAATATAATTTTTCTAGGGGAAAATTTATCTTAGAAAATATTTCTTAGTTCAAAAAAGAATGTTGAATAATTGAATCGAAAGTTTCAATGATTGATAAGAAGGATTAAACACACCAATTGATAATTCATTTTACAGCTTGTTAGAACGTTGATTAAATGACTTACCTTAGTTTTACTTACCTGCTAACACTATCCCCAGTGCCGAACAGATGGTAAGGGTCTAGAACGCCTACATATTTCCGAAAGTCCTTCCCACCCCTTTAAAGACTTATTCAAATACCCTCAAAACCTTTAAAATAACATAAATGTAGATTTGACCGATTAAACTTATATCCAAAGAACGTTGTTTCGGAATAGAGAAAAACCTCCCTAAAGAGACTACTCTCTGGACCAGGGGCGTACCGCAACCCCGCAGTGCGGGGGGGCCTCGGCTGAAGAAGAGCCTCCACACAATGAAATATTTAAAAAATAAAATGAAATACTTACTGATATGAATTTTAATTTTTCTTTTTTTAAGGAAACAGCAGAGCATAAGAAATAAAATTTTGTTTTACCTTACAACGAACTGACACACAATATACTTATAGGTAGAATGCATCCAAAAATTTACAGTGCGATTTCTCCTAGCCCTTAGTCCTTTTCTCTTTGAACTCCCGACAGCCCCAAAATAACTGTAACATCATATTCTTTGATAAATAACTGATGTGATCTTTAAAAGCGTATGTGCTCCTGATAAACTGGCACTCAGATGTATAAATATGAAAGAGTCTTTCTCTATCTAGCATACGAATACAAATCCAGAATACGATCGATCAGCTTGAAAATTTTAAAAGATTTGTAAAACGATATGGAAAGCGGCACAGGCTACTTTATAATTTCAAAAATCTAATTCTCCTATTTTTAGTGAATTCTCACGTTCAAAGTATACTTCTCCGATATGCTATAGAGTGAAAAATTGATAAATATTGAGATATCTTTCTGCGTAAACCTAGCTATAGCAAGTGAGATTGACAAGTTTAAAAAATGACTTAGAAAACATCTTAACAGACTGTAGGACGTTAGACTTGAAATAATTTCATAATTTCTCAAATTCTGGTTAGCATAGGAATACTCCCCCTAATTTTCATTTTCAATCTCCGTGAGCCATGAATCATTAGATTGAGTTTCTGTTTTTTGTAGAAGCTATAATTCACTTTTAAATTCACGTGAGATTGCAAATGTCTTATGTCGCGATTTTAAAACCTTCGTAGATATTTTTTTAATGCCAAAGTTTGGAATTTTTAGTGATAAGTAGCCAGATATTTCTCAAAAAATGACTAATGCAGTAATTTAGATGAAATAAAATGACAATTTGAAGTATTTAAGCGCGGAGCCTACTTATTAGCCTAAATTAAAGCTTAAAAAATATCAGATCTTTCTGATACTTCACATTTCCACCTACGACTGTATAACTTGCTGGGAAGTGTTGACATTTACACAAGCAGATTCCTTCTTCCTGCTAAAGAAAGTCAGTAAAGCAGTTCTCTCCGTGCGAAAAGAACGGGCTATTTACTAGTTCTAATATCAATGTCCTCAATCATTAACAAAACACTTGATTTGTGTGAAAGTTTTTTTAATATTTAAGTAATGTGCACAGTTTAGATAAATTTAAACTTACAAATCTAGCATTTATTTCAATTTTTTGTTTTGAATCCTTTTAATTATTAATATCCATTTATTTTTGTATCATAAATACAAGGTATTTCATAAAAGTAATTACATGTATCATTCAAAGAGGGCTCCAGAAAGGTTTTTGCTGGGGGCCTCGGACTTTTGCGATACATCACTTCTCTGGACCATAGAAAATTGATCGATTCGGAGAGGTGGTCTGTGAATAGAGGTAATCATAAAAACAAACTTTCATGCATACTAGAAAAAGGAGTTATTGAACTAATTTATCATACGTCTTATCAGTGCAGCTTTATAGAAAATTTTTCCACTAGTTAGACAAATGACACAGTCTCTTTTAAAGGAAAGCTACAAATTTTAGATAAAACTGGAATCTGAACAACACCTTTCCTTCCCTCTTGAAAAAACACCTGCGCAGACAGGGTGAAGATGAAATAGTCCTTTTTTCGCCAGTTAACCTTTCAAACAGAAGAGTAATTCCATCCTTCAACTGAAAAGTCGAAAAATGGTCTTTCATGGAGGCAGAGAGCAAATAGTTGTCCTTTAATGGAGGGTAAATTAACATCGAGTCTATAGCCAAATATTGGAGTTTAGAAATATTCGATCTTTCAGAGAGGTTTTCCTCTATTCGTCTTTGAGTGGTTTTTGGAGCCCCAATCTTGGGAGGTTGCAATCCTTACCATTGCGGTTTTCCAACAGTGAGTGTGAACAGGTTAAACTTAACGTGTCTCGATACCAATCTACTTAAAGCTATTGTCTCAATATCTGTATAAGACTTTCCAGTTAAACCTATAAATTCAAGGAGTGGGGGATTAAAATCCAGTTCTCCATCTCCCTTTTCTTATGATTGCCAACTGCTACCATCCAAAAGTTTAGTGTTCGCCTAGGAGTGTTCCTACCATTGTTCTCGATTTTAGGATACATTTGTTCTAAGTTTTTACCTCTTCTTTAGTTCGATGGATTCGAGGAGGTCTGAAAGCTCGCTGCTTGTTTTCGAAGTCTCTCAGTCGTTTGTTGTACATTTCCAATTGCTGTTGTAGACGAGCATCTTCAATCTGAAATTATGAAAAAAAAAGAAAAAATTAATTGAATGATTTGTTACGTCTACTGTACTAAATACTGTTATGCGAACAAACTAAAAAAAACTCCTCATTTGGTTTATACATAACTGTATGTGTTTTGTTGTTTGTGTAGGAGGGAGAGGGCTATATACAGGATGTCCTAAAAAGGTAGTAGAAATAAGAGGGCAGTGTGAATTGAAAAAAATTTCAAAATAAAGTCGGAAATAAGACTCCGTTAAGAAAAAATTCCTCACGTTCATTTACAAAAAGTTACACTTTTTAAATTTGTATACGACCCCCGTACAAAAAACATTGCCAATTAGTAAAATCTGCTCCATACACTCATGAGGTGATGTACCAAATTTGAGCCTTTCATCATACAACGTCACAGAGATATCTTTAAAGAAAGATGATCGGGGACTATACATGATTATGAATGTAAATGATTATTGCTAGAGTGGAAAAATGATTTTCTTCCGTAATTTCTGTACGACCCCTGAAATGCAATGATTTGACGTGATTTTTGCCCTTTGAGAGCTGACAATTGAAAAGTGGTTTATGTCAGCTTTATATTTATCTTTATATCTCTGACACTTTTTATGTATATTTCTCAAATTTTGTAAGTCACCTCATGAGTGAATGGGGGGGCACATTTTACTAATTGGGAATCGTTTAGTTACGGGGTCGTATACAAATTTTAAATAATGTAACTTTTTGAAAATGAATGAGAGGATTTTTTCTTAGTGGAGTTTTATTTCCGACCTTATTTTGAACATTCTTTCAACTTACATTGCCCACTTATCTCTAATAGATAAACAATGAAAGCCCGTTACCACCTTTTTGGGACACCTTGTATATAGCTGTCTTCTCTGATGCTTAAAAAGGCTACAGTCCACCTTGAGATTTCACTTCTATTACTGAAATTGATAAAAATAACTAACAATTGAACACACACATCCCAACTGCCATTTATTTATGCCAAAGCTCCTCATACATTGTTTTTCTCATCATCATTGCATGTGAATAAAACAATTCTGTTAAAAATTGAATTATTTTGAGTTACAATGACAGAAAACCTCATTTATTTTACGTGTCTGTGGTTTTTGATTACTTAAATACCACGTTTAAAGTGAAAATGTTTAAAGTTAAAATGAAAAGCATTCAAAGATATCAAAAAAGGCTCTAATTTTACTGTCCCTAATTTGCAATATTGGCATTATCGGTCTGGTTCCAATGATTAAATAAAGCTCACTGAGACGATTGTTTGACTCTCATTGAAATCTTTATGCTCGATTAATTAAAATTTGCATATTTGCATCCAGATCAGTCTATCACGTACTTCGCTGTACTGGGAAAAACATTCTTTCCTGCAACATCACACTGTCATGTTTTGCGGCAACAGGTTGGGCGCCCGTCCCTATCTCTGTCTAGAGCAGCGGGTTCCCAACATTTTATCACTGTGTCCCTCCCAAATAAAGGACAACTTATGATGGCGCTCCCTACATACAGTTTTTTTTTTATATACTTCCACAATAAACTTTTTTTAAGTCACCTTTTCTAATAAACCCAATGCAAAAATAATTGCATTGTTTTGTATAGGCAACTCGGTAAAAACATGTCAAACTCGTTAACGTTTGAATAACATTTTAACCGAAAATAGATATATTTTTGAGTAAAAATAAAAATAAACAAGATAATTTGTTAAAATATTAATTATCACTTGCTCTTTGTTTGCAGGGGGGGGGCAGAAAACCGGCAATCTGCGCCTCCCAAGCGGGGGGGGAGCGCCTAACTGGTTGGGAACCACTGGTCTTGAGAGAAGGCTTTTTAGTTCTTCCGTTTCATGTGTAGAGCAGTCATTTTAAAGGTTGTGGCTCACGGAAAATTTTGGAAGCTAAAGTAATAAACATGCAGAACATTCTTGTTCTACATTTAAACCGTAATCCCTCAAAGGTTGGGGTCACAAGGTGTCACCTGGCAAAGGAATTGACTATTTACGATCGTAAATGTTCCCACAACTACGGCTTTTGAAAAAGCTCTTTTAACTTATTAAATGCCCCCAGTCTTTGAAGATGCTTATAAAAACTTCGAAAATTTTCCGTGGGGCTCAGCATATATATGATGGTCTGAACAGCTATCTCACCTGTGCAAGTTCTTCGTCGAATTCAAGACATCCTACGCCGTCTAATCTTTCCAGGTCGAGAGACCCTTTCCATCTAACACATACGCCATTCATAATGAAGCTGCTCCTCAGATGGACCTGTAACAATTCCCAAAACAAGTGAGAGATGTTTATGTATTTATTTCTAAGACTTTGCAAAGTTGAAAAGTTCGGTTTGCTTGTCGGCGTACTAATTGCCGTAAATATGCCCCGATGGTAACATTTTATTTATTTATTTATTTTATATATTTATGCGAGTTTGTTAGAAGCTTCTAACTCTGTCTTTCTCTCTTCACGGATTCCGGAATATTTAACTGATTTTTTCCCCTGTTTGTTTAACAGGAAAACAAAAGCTTATCAGACGTAAAATCGCATTAAGAGAAGCCTGAAAGACGTTGCCCGCTGCGATGTCTTTCTTCGATGAATTTTTCTTGGGAGGAGTTTTATACTCTTGCGATGCAGGTCCATCTTAATCATCTTATCATGTCAAGTTTCTGTCAAGAGACAGAAGCTATAGATATGAACAGCTACATAATAGCTCTGAAGACCATTTGCAAGCTCTTGCGTGACGGAGGAGGACTTATTTTAGGTTTGCTGGGAGCTAAGCGATGGAATCTAGATCAGATGAAATATCTCCATTTTTAAATCTACGAAGGAGACGTGAAAAATGGAAAGTGGATTATCAATATAAAATTATACGGCAGTTTCAATGTTAAACATGAACACAAGAACCTGTTCTGCGCAGCCTCTGAGAAGGCTATAAAAAATGACCAGCCGCGGATCCAAAAAAGTTCCAAAAAGAAGGATGCGAAGCATTATTATGGCTTTGCATTTTATCAAAGATCGGCATTTTTTTTTCCTATCTATTTTTAATACTGAGTCCATGTTTAATCTGTTCGCTCTCATCACTGAAAAAGACTCAAGAGAAGAAAATCCCCCTTTTGTGACCACTGTGTTGCTTCAAGGCTTGAGTTTTTATAAGCTCCACTGAGACCCATTGCTGTTGCCCTTGCACGAACTCTAGGTTCCATGATTGAAAGACCCATGATGAGGAACAACACAGGTCAACAACGGGTGTCTTCTATATGTGGTGGTGTTTTTTCAATGATGAGAGCAGACAAGTAAAAATAGGGGTTCAATGATGGGTTAATCTTCTTGACAACTCAACGACCATTTAAGTTGAAGTATGTTAAAGACGCGGGCAGATTGCTCCTCAATTCGAACTGACACTAATTGCTATAAATTATATAAATAAATAATCTGTTTTTGCACGCCGTACTAAAGAAAAGAACAAGAGATCTGACGTAACTGAATTTTTGGAGAATGGAAAGATTCCTCATTCATCAACATTTGACAAAGCACAAAGCCTCAGCATTTCAAAAGTGATAAAACTTCCAAAAACAATAAACTGAGATCAATGCAATTAAAGTTTTCATTCAATTCAGAAGAGGACAGTTGTTCATACATTGATATATGGCTTAGAAATTTTAATAAGATGTACTTTAAGGTATATAGACTATTTCAGTATATCAATCGATATTTTTATAAGCATATAAATATCGATCGAGATGTATGTATATTATAAACATCGATATTTTCATAAAGTTTTATGTTGGGCAGGTGCTGAGTCCCCTTAACGTATGAGCATTTGTTATGGATGAAACCACCTCGTTCGTGATACACTATCTATCGAAGCTGATTTCAAGACAAAAAATATACTTTTCCATAAGCAGGGCCAGAAATGATTATATGCTCAGGGTTTTAACCGTGTGTCTATACATTTCTTATGTTTACGTTATTTAATTCTTATTCATTAATAAATATAAAATGATATTTTTGTCTTGACGTACCTAGAGCCAGGCCCGGCCTTAGGCAAGGGGGAGCGGAGCAAACGCCTAGGCCCCACGCCCGCAAGTTTTCTGGGGAATATAAAAATTACAAATATAACGTTACCGTGTCATGTAATTTTTTTACACATTTTAATAACAACGAATTCTGGAATTGAACTTCCGATATTCTTTATTCGAGGAAGAGAAAGCTTTTAGAGTATGAAGGTAACGATGTCTGTACGAATGAAGAGGTGTCTGTAGAGGACAAATACAAAATTGTTTACTTCTATCCTATAATTGACACCATGTTAGCAAAGGTGGGCGAGAGATTCTCACAGTTTGGGACCTATTCCAGAATTTTCGGAGTTCTGTTCTGTCCATTGTCATTTATTTGAATAAACTAAATGACAATGAGTTAAAAGAAATTGTCTGCAGCTTGAACAAGGCTTGGAGTTAACTGTATCTAAAGACGAGTATGGGTCCAAAAATAACAGTGGTTCTGATCTGTTTACAGAAATAAAAGTGTTTGGAGAAGATTCCAGATGACACTGACATTCCAGTGAAAGTACTTAACTATTTAAATGGCATCAAAAACCCTTTTCCTAGTATTCAAATTGTATACAGGATTTTGTTAACTTTTCTTACTGCTTAAAGGAGCTTTTCCCGTTTAAAATTAATAAAAAGCTATTTAAGGACGACTGTGTAACAAGAAGGACTTTCTTCCTTAGCAATACGACACTGTTGCAAGTCTTAATTTTGACAAACTTATTGACGAGTTTGCTCAAAAGAAATGAAGAAAATTCAATTTTTTGTATGTAAGATTTTGTATTTTTTTCAATGTTACATATCTTTCATTATTTAACTATTCGGAAATATATTAAGCATTATATTTTTTAAAACTTAAAAATGTGTGTGTGTTGTTTTGGTCTCATATTCAACAATGAATATGTGCTGCTTTTTCTTGGCTCGAATCCTGATACCATAATAAAAATATTTTTAAAAATGTAAGAAAAAAATTATTGTCTTTATTTTAACTTAACAAATATTTTACAACTTTTTACGCACCAGTATTTATCTTTTAAAAGCGTTTTTTTTTTCTTTATTTGTTTGCAATTTTACTGACACTTAGTGGATAGGCACGACTCGCGAGCAACTTCCGAGCTGGCGCCAGGAAGACTGTGTACCCCCACATGGCTTAAGAGCCTCGCGCCCAAGATTTGCCCAAGGCCCAGGGGCGCCCATAAGGGAGGGGCAAGGTAGGGCACTTGCCCCCCTTCCCCCTGGAGATTTAGCATATTGTGTTATGATGTAAACAAGCATGCATTACGAAGTGAAATCGGAAATCAAATTATTGCAAGTGCGAATTTTGCCCCCCCCCCCTAGAACATTTTTTTGAAGTTTACCCCTCCTTAAAAAAATTTCTATGAGCGCCCATGCCAGGGCCCCGCAATTGCTAGGGTCAGTCTTGCTTAGAGCCATGTTTTAATTTCGCTACGAGTGGTTAATAAAATGTACCGCAAAATATCTTTACTGCACAGCATTTAGCTAACAATGCTAGCAATCTAATAAATTGAATTTCTTTTTACCGATGATTATTTGTAATACATAAAATGAAACGAAGGAAATGGTCTTACGGCGGAGAAAGGAAAAAAGTACAAATTTCGAATAAGATCGGGTACTTATTGGTACCTCGGTTTCAGCACTTAAACAAACTAAGTGCCAGTTTTAAATCATCATTGTAACTCCCTTCATGCATTAATGATAGAAACAAGATTGACGCGAAATCCTGATTCCGTGCATTCCCCTGACCTGAAGTTAAATGACACAATCCGCGTGGAACTTCCATCGGAGGCAAGTCGCACCTGTTGGAGGCCAATTAGTCGCGCCAATCTGTCAATAATAATAATTGCAGCCGATCCTTTGTTCTGAATCAAATCAAAAGCAAGCTTCTTACTTCACGCCTTCACCGGATTTTAACGTTTGAAGCCGAATAGGAAGGAGCTCATAGTGTTCAAACTGACGCTTTAAAAAAAATTATTTTTATTTTTTTCTAAGATGACGGTGGCCCTTTTGGAGTCTCATGCTTTGGTCTCATCCCCCTAGTATTGCAAGAGAAAATCTTTGCCTTAACCCTTGAACGCGCAGTGTTCCCGCTCTAGGAACACCAAACTCACGTTTTGACTGTTGCCAGTCACGAAGAATTGATTCGATTTCTATATATATATATGTAAAAAAAAAAAAAAGGGTGACATAGCTCCACGAGAATACTTTTACTTTTTAGCACGTCATTTCCTGTAAAACAATTGTCACGATTATTTTTAACAGCACTGACATCTGCTGAAAAAAGGAAGAATGCGAGAACAGCTGGATAGCGCACAGCCAGCTGCGTCAAAAAAGGGTCTCTAAATCTGTGGCACGCGATGAACGTTTCGATCGTCCCCCATCTTGCTGGTAGTTAAGTGGAGCGATGGCAACGGCTGCCCTTTTTTCATCATTGGGAAAGGGTTGCTCTTCAAAGGGTTAAAGCAGGTAAAAGCAGGGGGGGGATATCGGGATATATCCCCCCCCCCCGAAATTTTTGGATTAGTGATGAAATTCAGTCTTTTTATACAGATATAAGTTCAAATCCCCCCCCCCCCGAAATTTTTTCCAGGCGCATATCCCCCCCCGAAAAATTTTCCTGGCTACGCGCCTGGGTAAAAGCTACGTAGGATCTCCTAGTCTAGTCTCTACTCCGCCCTACAATAAAAAGAGAACTAATTATTCATTCGATTAAGAGCTACAAGTTAAAATTCTGTAACAGAAACTAATTACAGAAATAGTAGGGATGGGTGCGAGGATGGATAGATTTTGTGAAGCGAGACAGCGATTGACAGTTTTTTTTTGTGAGACGAGACGAACATTTTAAACATGAAAATATAGGTATTTTGCGAGACCAGGCTAAGCTTTTCGGCTGTTTTGCGAGACGCGAGAGACCCATTTTTCTTCTCGCGTCCATCCCTAGAAATTAGCTAGAAGGCAAAATTCTCATTTTGGTAGTTATACGTTACTATGTTATAATTAATTACTGTATATCAATTAATTTTTAATGCGGAATTATTATTTTTTTTTGACCAATGTCAGTGGCGTAGCCAGAAATTTCTCATTGGGAGGGGGGGGTGTTACAACTACTGCAACTCGTATATATTTATACGCATGTGTGATAAGTGAGTGAAGAATATACTTTTGTATGACAAAAAAATTCCTCATGCGGGTATGACCCCCCAGCTAATCCTCCCGTGACTACGTCACTGACCAATGTAAATAATTTAATATGAATATAAATTATTATTTCATTAAACAAAATATTAGCAGGGAATAGCACGACTAAAGATAGCTTTATTAACTCAGTTTAAGCTTATATAACATCTTTTTAATTCAATTTTTGAGGCGAACGGTCGAAATATACCTGATTTTTGTTTTCTTGACAGCAACTAAGCGTAGGAGAATTTTATCAGTCAAGTGGTGAGAGGCCACATAAAGTCATCATGAAGGTGGCATAGTGAGCAGTGTCACGTTGTAAATTCTGATTAACGAATCCGATTAAAATGTTGATTAGGTATTTAGAAAACGATATTAATATTGTTGAAATGAAAATTGATAACCAATAGTTATTTAAATTATCTATGATTGCTTACTTTTATTACAATCTCTACAAGGGCTTAGAATATTTTATTTACTTTAAGTGCTATGTTGCAATTATCGAAATGATTCACTTTTTTTTTTCTTTAATAATTGCTCGATTATTCTCATCATTAAATTCTTCTATTCATTTACAACTTTTAAGGAGCTTTCTCTCGGAGCTGAAAACGTCCGATACTTTAGGTTTTCTATACTTAACACACTTTTCTCTTTAGTGTAGTTTTCTACGAAAGAGTATTGAATATTTTTGACAGGAAAAGCATTTTATTTTTTTTTCGAATATTTCTACGGGAAATTCAAAGAATGTTCTCAGTTTCCTGAAATCAGATTTGTTTTTATGAAATATTTATTTGAACATTAATGTTTATTTAAACATCAACATTTAATGAAAATTTTTTTAATAAAAGAAAGCTATTTTCTCCGTGTAAAAGAACGGGCACTCAACTAATTCCTGGTACTCATTCTGGTGGTGGTAGGGAATACCCCTCTCCCCTTTCCTGCATGCGTCGCTGTCCATTTGTTATGTTACTGCATGGGGTTTTGTCAAACATATTAAAAACCATGTTCCTCATCCTTTTTTATCAGTGGTATTAGCAGAGAAGCCCTTCAGCAGTAAAGAGGATGAAATCGATTCTTCCAGCCAGGTGGCGGATACCTTTGACTTTTGTCACACGTCTCTCCGAAGCTCTAAAAGTTTAACATCATGTTGAACAGATATCAATTTAGGAAGCATTGCAGCTTCAAAACGTAAATAATAACGACCAGATCATTTGTTACACACTAGATTGTAGAAACATATTTGATTTTCATGGCATTTCCAAAAAAGCTAAATGTACATTTATTTGCAGTATTTTTGTGTAACTAGGTGGGTTTTAAAATGACTATTTAATCAACATATGAATCAACTCTCTAACAATATCGCATAAATTTCAGAAAAATGGAGAGCTTTTTTTCAGCTGTTTCGTTCGGTTAACACGGAATATCAAATTTTATACGACGTTTTTCTCGGGTATTGAACGAATCAATGACTGTCATTTATCAGTTATTTGAATCTAGCCCATACTTGACAAATTATAAAAGTATTTAGTTTCAGCAATAAATCGTTTTACCTACACGCCGCCTGCAAATGTGCTCGTTTTAAGAAACACACCATCACCAACGACCATACTCTGGGGAGACATAAAGGCAGTTCAGACAATCATCAGTCAGACGTTAGTAACCTGCTTGAAAGCACCAACCCAATACTTCGCCTGAACCACCTTGGTGGTCTTTTGGCTTTATGACTTTTAAGTAGTATATCATTAAACAAAATTTTCCACTGTGCCATATGCAACGCCCTCCTAAGGTCAAACCGTTAACGCCTGATTTAATACGTACCGACGCCTAGTGAGCTTAATGATGCAATATGCCTTAATTTTCTTTTCCATTTCTAGTCGAAAAGCTGTGAATTCATTGTGCAAGTTATTCTGTGCATAATAACATGCACTCAAGGGCGGATTAAAGGGGGGGCGACCCTCTGCAATAGAAGCACCCATAGAAGCAATTAATGTAAAAGATCCTATTTTACTTCCATAAAATGGATGCATATGTCAATCTTCTAACTAACCGCCCCCACCGACAAACTAACGCCACCCCCCCCGAGAAACTTGCAATAATCCGCCACTTTAGATCCGATCTGAGAAAGATATATTTAAAGAGAAAGAAAAATAAAAGCTAAAGTATTGGAATTTAAGTTTATTGAGAAACAACCATATGGATAAAAGCCAGAACAGGGGCGGCACATAAGGGGCGCGGTCGCACCCCAAAATTTAACAAACATTTTATTTATATCATATTCTGGATTTTAATACATCAAATCTTGCACCCCCAAATGAAAAACTGAAATGTCGCCCCTGAGCCAGAGGTACTTATTCACGTGATTACAATTCGTTTTAACGTTTTAAGATCTAACCTTTGAGTACGATCGTGCAGATTAGATATATTTTTCTTACCTTAATGGAAGGAGGACGCTATGCCCCTACTTTTTCATCTGATCTTATACGTCTCCCCTCTTTTTATTTTCAGAGGGAGAGCTGAAAACTCCTTGAACGCATTAAAATTTTCATTTTGAGTTATTCTGTGTTGGAATGAGAAGAAAACCAAAAAGGAGCCTTTTGTTCTAAGATTCTTTGATTCATTTAACAATCCATTTTTAAATGCTGAATAATCCTTAGAAATAAATTAAGGTGTCTTCCCGAAAAATTGAAAAAGCGGAGTATAGTGATTCAAGAATTACAGTCAACCGCAATGAAAGTTTTTTAAGGCTGAATCTCCAAGTAATCCATGCGAATTTAAAATAAATAAATAAAAGATTTTTTTTTAATTATATCGATATTTTTTTAATTAAAGCCATATACTTAAGCCAGAGTATTTGATTCGGATTTTTATTGCATTTTCCGACTTCGTTGAAGTTATTGAAAACAGTTACCGCACAAAATATAGGAAAAAGAAAAATTCTTAGTTCCATTCTCCTCTTGGATGCATACTGTCGTCAAGAAATGGGCAAACTTGGTGAAGATTTCTACAGCTCGTCTCGCAACGCATCGCACTGTCTGCCAGGCTGCCGAGTAAACGCTTTCCCGGTTTTTGTTCCATACGAGTACGAAACGTCAAAGCGGCACAATCAGGGCCCGATTAACCTCTGAAGTGAGGGGAAGCTCTATCTCATTTCGGGCCCCCCATCCCCTTTTTGTTTGGGAAAAGTAAAGTTTTAATGATTTTCTTTCATAAAAATATTTTATTCATAAAAAAGAAATTTCATTGATTTAATGAGTTCTAATGATTTCCTTTGAAAAAAGCATTTTATTCATTAATTTGAAAATTTCCTTTGATAAAAATATTTTATTCATTAATCTTCACAATAGTTTAGTTCATTGTAACGAGATTTTACAGTATTTTTGAAATTACCTTAAACATTAACAAATACCTAAAAACATTTCATTACCTTACTGGAACATTAAACTTTATTAATTGAGTCCTATTTTTCATTAGGCATGGCTTTTTTTCAGGAATTCTTTGTTTTGATGACATCATAAAAATCACAACACAGAAGTTGAGAATTAATTTTGACATTTAGAAGATGTTTAACATTACATATTAAAAGTCTACCCCTTTCTGCCGGCTAAATATTCCCCATAACAGAAAAAAACTCTCGAGACATCGCAAGACAACCAATTTAGAAATGTTGCGACATGAAGTATCAAGATTTCTGAAAAGCACCACTTCTCTTCATTAAAAATGTTTACAATAACTTAAAAGATCATTTAAAAACAAAATTTTGAATTTTAATCGCAGTTTTTCAGTCATTTTCAGCCCGCCCCCTTCAAATTCTGAGGGGAAGTTCAAGCTTCAGGAGCCTTTTCAGTAATCAAGCCCTGGGCACAATGTCCAATGAAATGCGTTCTGAGAGGCAGCGTATGTAGTGTTTTAGGGAAATGCGAATGAATGGAAATATTGATAACGTCAGAGCTGTATGGAAATGTTTAAGGTTTGTTGGAACGCAGAGTAATGTTATATCTCGGGGATGTAGCCAAGGGAGGGGGGTAGGGGATCACAACCCCCCATGAGGAATTTTTTGCCGTACAAAATGTATAATCTTCACTCCCTTATCACACACCACGTATACACATATGTGACTTGCAGTAGTCGTAAACCACCACCACCCCCCACCCCCAATGAAAAATTTCTGGCTATGCCACTGTTATATCTGTTTGCGTATAATAATAATTCTTTAAAAAAGTACACAAGAATAACAAGACATTAAAGAAGATACAGTGCTCTATCATGAAAACACTAACTGGTTTAGGATCACTGACATTTTAGAGTAGAATTTTCATTATGGCATGTCCATGGGCATTATGCTTTTAAGCGCCACTTTTAGTGAGGAACATATAAAATGAGCGAAGTGCAAACGCTTTCTCAGTGTTTACTTAATCAAATAAAATATTTTCTTGAATATTTAAAACAGCATATACTTGTACTGTACTCGTTATTCATATAAATAAAATACTTCTTATTTAAAGTCAAAGTGATATCTACTTTATATGTAATTGAAGCTGTAAAATCTTTTTAATTCCACGGGAGACATTGTTTTACTCATAACACTGATGCTTTGTACGAGTTTTTTTCCCCCTCCCACCGTCACTTACTGAGAGACAGACAGAATGCATAATATGCAATTTTTGGGATTTTTCAAAGTTCGCCGGCTAATTTTTAAATACTCTGTGAATGTTTGAGCATAACGGTTTTTCAAATATCAACCCAATATTTAAAATAGCGGGGAGGGGAGAGGTCATCCAAATTTGAAAAAAAAGACATAGTATGCATCCTAGTATCGATAGTTAGATGGTGAGGGAAATAATCGAGTACACAAACTCAGTAACTGTGCATACTAACTGATGGCAGAATGAAATAGTTACATATAGTTAGAAGCAGAGTAATAGCGAGCTATATATACAATTGAGGCTCGTTTTCAGAACTCGTATAATGACCATTCAAATAGTTCTTAAAATCGTCTATGTGAGTATACTCTAGGCCCTGATTTTCCATTAGGCCCAGTAGGCCTAGACAACCCCCCCCCCAAAAAAAAAAAAAATCACAATTCAATTTATCTCAATTTTATCTCTTTTAATAGAAGATTTTTATACATCATTTCAAAATTTTCAAACAATATTTTAAACAAGTTGCCAGTCTGCTCGATAACTGGAAAGAATTTATAACCAGGGATTGAAAAATTCTTAGGCGTTTTATGTTCAGCTTTGAATTTGTTAAATTTATCATGAAAGATAATAGACGACTACCATTTTGGAAAAAAATAAAGCGCAGACTTTCGACAGCAAGGCACAGTTAGACAGTAATTTACCTTTGGAAATTTCATGCTGCCTACATCAGTGTTCCCATTCCAAGTTGTACCTACAGTCAAGAATTTTCTAAATTGGGCCTTACTTCGGGCCATTTGCTAGTTTGTAAAATTGCAAGTGTTCGTAAAAAACGATCATCGACTGTATATAGTTATAGCGAAATAGTTTTCCCTGTAAGTATAACTTTGGGACTTCGCAGCTCTGTCTCTGACGACCAATATAAATAGAGACTTCGAACATAACAGAAAATAAAGTCATTACGCGCAATTATCTAATGCACCCTCATTCAACGCCTCATTCTATGGTTTAAAAGGCTATAGGAAACGCAGCTTTTAAAAAGCGCCCCCTGAGCTATACGCTGCGCACATGTCGCCGTGCTTCTATGGCTTTGTGCCCCCCCTTCGTAATTTGCTCGCTCATTTGGAAGGAAGGGGCCCGGTCCACTGCTCCGACTAACCATTTCGCACCTCCGGGATAAGGAAGCGGCTCGACTCGACTCCCGAGAAATTAGCATGGTGAATGAATGTGCCCCGGACAAGACTTCCGCCGTTTGTTCAGAGATGTGCGTTTTGACAACTTTCAGTTGAATCAAAATAACATAACTGGCGTGCAACAGCGACGATCATGAACGCACTTTCATTGTAATAGTCTGTCATGACGTCTGTCTTTTAATGCTTAATATTGTTCTTTGATTAGGGTTTGATGTCGTTACTACCCCCCCCCCCCCCTTCTGAGGAAATGAGTACCTTTTTATATGAACCGCAAGTTGGACACTTGCGGTTCCCGTAAGTAGTGCCTGAGTGAGATCCCCTCTAACATCATTGAAGGGACCAGATTATGTGTGGATGGGGCACAGGATATTTTGACGCTATAAGGAGTTTTCACTATAAACGAGGTCATTGTAACAGAGTTCGTTTACATGTCCGTTTGAGAGGTTTTACTACAACCGCCCCAAGTGACAAAACAAGAAAGATATATCACGCCAGACGCATAGATTATTTAACACAACCACAACCGCATACAGAATAGTTCTGTCCGATTTTATGGGTGCGAAAATGCAACTGTTGCAGCGATAGTAGTGAGCAGATTAAATATGGGTTCGAGGACGGGAAAGCACATAAATCGTATAACTCTTCTTTTGCATAAGCTTCTGTTGGTAATTAGCAGAAATAAATGGTAGCAAAAATGTATAAGTAATAAACTATTTAATCGATTCACACCCAAATTACATATAAATTTGTAATATAAGTTTTATTTGTATTCCTCCAAATTTTGTTTACTTATTGTTTAAGATATTTTTTCAATACCTACTATTAGTTCACTCTCTCCCTGTATTTGTTCAAATTTTCAATCGTTAATAAAATACTTTTTATTCATCCACTCAAGTTCAAATACATTTTTTAAAACTTGTACTGGGGATTAAAAATCGATAAAAACAATTAACTAAAATAAACTGGATTAATGATATCGACCTTTGCTTCACAAACGGCCCTGCATTAATTAATTAATTGAATTGAATAATAAGTAACTAAATTAAAATTTTTCTTTGTTGACCTAAGTAGGAATTGACTTAATTTTTTTTATATATTACTTGGTTTTCGTTGTTTTGAATTGAACGGACATTTTTTTAAAATCAGCTTGTGGAGACAAATTAATCGATGATCCATTCATGAGAGGTATGAAGAAATTTTCAAGAAAACAAATATATGTCTGCACTTACTTTATTTTTGTCCGTGTCGAATTCGCACCTGTTCTTGCAACCATTGGTACAAGCTCCGAAAAGTAATTGAAGGTTTGTCCCAGTAGTTACAAATGCCTGCAGAAAGTACGATGTAACAATTGAGTGTTATTTGGCATATAGTGAAATTCGTAATTCTTAAAATGTTGTTATTTTGCATGTTATCAACAAATCATGGAAAAAAATAAATAAATAAAATGAAAGGGGTGGGGACGTAAAAGATGATCACGTTAAACGATATACGTGATCACAATGAAAAAAGGATTTTTGTCACGGCTGTAGTTTGAATAATTTTTCTTATGTTTTATCGTAAAGTTTTTGAGCAGTAGAGCCTCGATAGTTCGCGTTTCCTATAAATCAGAGTTAGTGAAAAAATCAGTTTAGCTCTCAAATAATGACTAGCACAGCGTTTCTCAACCTGTGGGGCGCGATCCCCAAGGGGGGGGGGTGAGAAAAACCAAAGAGCAAGTAGTGATGCATGGTTTAAAAAAAAAAAAAAAAAAAAAAAAATCTTATTTATTCTCATTTTTACTCAAAAATATATCCACTTTCGCTTAAAATGTTCATTCAAACTTTACTGATAACATTATTTTGTAGAAAATTCGACTTAAAGATTAAAAAACTGAATGCATGCTGAAAAATGTGAGGGGGGGGGACGGCGCCACCGTAAGTTAGCCTTTGTGGGGGGGGGGGGGGGCGAACGTTAAGGTTAAGAACCGCTGGACTAGCATATACAAAACGTGATTTGTAATCAGGTCCGATCCTAGCAAGGGTCAAGTTACTGCACAGCATACATAGGTGGTCAAGTTTAAAGGCGGAAAAATAAATACAGTTTTTAAAGGTGAAAAAATAAATACTAGAGTCCTGTTTCATATTATAATGAAAATGTATGTAGCATAGTCACTGGCAAATTTGCTGAACGTTTGTTACACATATATTTTAAAAGTTTCTAAAGAAAATCGTCAAAACATAATATTAGTGGGCACCGCAACAAATTAAACATTTTCTTAGTAACTTCTGAAATATTTTTTAATAATGGCTTCTTAAAGCTTTGTTGAAATTTATATATATATATATATATATTAATTTAAGGAACTGCCCAAAAAATATTTGTCCAAAATTATAAAATTTTTTAGGTATGTATCAAAGGCAAATTAAGCCTTACAGGGGCCCCTGGGCTATGAATTTCTGAGGTTCCTTCTACAAGAATTGTGTAGGCTTGAAGATTCTAAGTAAATTTCTTCTCTTAGCAGGCACGCAACGTAACCAGAAAAAAAAATCGGGGAGGGTACAAAAGAAGGAAAATATAGAATTTCTTACATTAAGGCTTGATTCTCGACATCCAGCTAACAAAAATTGAAATTTTTGAAGGGGGGGACGCCCCCTTGTTCCCTCTCCGTGTACGTATCCGTCTCTTAGCGTTCATTATTTACAGCAGGCCCCTCTCGACCAACAAAACACAGGATTAAACATAATTACATAATTTTTAGCTTGTAAGTCTACTCGTGATTCCGTGAAATAGAAATCTTTCCTATTTTTGGTAAAATGCATGCAACTGAATAAGTACGAATAATGGGTTACTTATTTAGAATTTCTGTTGCCGTTTCATGTCATGTGCATTGCATTTCAAACTTGTAATGTTATATAGGCTTGTTTAAGATTTAAAAAATAAGTGCTTTATGAGTTGCAATATTTGTTTCTCTTTTCAGAGGATTAAGGTAAGGGTCCCCAAAGGCTACATGCCTACTGAGCCTAATGAATAGTTCAGCTTTAGGTACACTGAAAAAAAGAAAGTACTTAAAAATGAGTTCTTGAATGCACTTGTGCTTTTAAAGTAAGTTTGCATCATAAACGTTTACATGAAATGCTTAAGTATAAATAACAATTCAAAAAATGAGTACACGTGTTGCGTAAAATTAAGAGTAAAGTACTCGGAGCTATTATAACAAAGTACTCAGAAATGAGTGCATTTTCCTTATTTCTATAGTACCTTGTTTTTACAGGGTATTTTCCACTATTTGTAATTACAGTAGAACCTCGATCTATCGTTTTTCAAGGGGTGCGTAGAAAAAAACGATGCATGCGGGAAAACTACGAATGCGGGTGAAAGTCAAAATACGAAGAAAACAATGTTTATGAATGCACACAATGTATTCATACCAAAAATACTAATTTGTTACCAAACTGTAAAAGAAACAAATTGGAGTTGAAGAAAATTAAGTGATATTAATTTCTAAAAAACCAGTAACTTTAGAATGGGTTTTTCCTTAATTTTTTTAATTAAGTGAAAATTTTAAAGATTTACAATATTTTTCTTGCCTTTTCCGTGTTTTCATGTTTGTATATAAAAGTTCATACAATTTCAAATACTGTAACTGCGTTCGATAAACTGTTGCACTAGCGTAGGCTGTCTCATCGGCATGAATATTATTATCCGCTTCTTCGCCATTATTTTTATATTTTGTGAATCACCACAAATTTCTTCCATACTTAAGATACGTCGCTACGTCTGTATTAAAGGAAATATATAATCACTAAATTTCACACCACATGCTCTGCTTCATCCAACAACTCTTCATCTACACCTTCATCAACCCAAGAAATCAAACCAGAAAATAAATACCTAAGTTTGTATGCCATATGGATCCACTTGATTTTCGATTTTATTTCGGTCAGGAGAAATATTTTACAACGATGAACGCGGGGAAGGATTTTTCGACGAACTATAAATGCGGTTTTCGTTAACGTTATTTAAATACAATTTGTGCAGGGACCATAGAAATAAAACGATCAATACGGGAAAACGATGAATGCGAGAACGATAGATCGGGGTTCCAGTGTATTTGATTTTTCGTGTGTTCATAAAAAATATTAAGCTTATTTTTAAAAAAACTGTCAATATATGAAATAAAATAATCAGTTATTTAAGAATTAAAATAAATACATGCACTCTATAAGAATACTGAAATAATTTTTTTTTCTTTTCAAATAAAAATAATGAATGCTTGCGATTTCAAACTTTATATATCTTAAATGAAAGTGCCTTACAATTTCAGTGTATCCTTCCCTGCAACCTGCTTTAAATTTCAGTCTTCTTTCTTCGATCGGCCTGTCTCTGTGACCAGTATATCTGACCTGTGGTTAGGTAAAATTTCGAGTTGAGGTAAATTCAAACACATGTAAGACTAAGTCAGGAAGAGTAAAGGGAAATTACACAGACAGAAAAGCAAGAAACATTAGATGCTTGATTCATTAAAAATATTTAAAAATCGCGACCTATCCAACATTCGACGGAAATAGATACAGAAAATAAATTTACATGGCTGCACAAAATCTCATATTTTTACGTTCAGTAGTGATTTTATATTAAAGAAAATATCTTGTTTTGATGAATTAAGAGGCCACATATCCATTTATAAAGTGGCAATTTTTCGAAAGTTATCTTAAAAATATATATTTACGTATATAATATAAATTAAATTTATTTTTCACAAAAATAGTAATTGTTAAAGGTATTGAAAAATACCAAATTTTAAAGCAAATTAATTACAGATTTTTATGCGTGTTGGAACTTATGTCATGTTAATCTTTGTTCCGCTGATGTTTTACTTTTTTGGGGACACTAAATTCAAAGACTCTTTTGTATGTTTAATGGATAAAAATTATCAATATTTATTTCCCTATTTTACATCGCATCATTCTTCAACTTCGGCTATTACTAAGTAACTTTCATGCTTATTCTACTCACAGCAGTACAATAGAGAAGGCCCTGCTCTGACCTTCCCCCCCCCCCCAACAAGCGGGCACTTGCCGATTAGGCTTTGTCCACTACAACTGCCCACACAGAGTGAGCAACCAACGTTACCCCCAATGAAGGGATGGAGAAGTTAATATTCTAGCCAGGATTCGAACCCGTACCCAAGGCGTGATTTTCAATCCATTACAAAACCTGGACGGCGGCTCTCACTCCTGGGAATGTTTCTAGCAATATTCTACCTAAGAGAACATTCAAACTACTCTATAACAATCACTCTAATTTATTTCCAAAATAAATTAATAAGTATCCAGTTGTATGCATGAAAATTTTACAAAAAAATGTGAGCCCTTTAAGTGTCTTGTTACTCAAAGAATAATGTCACAATTAATATAAGCTATATTAGAATGAAAATTTCCAATATTATATATTAATAAAAATGTAAAATATTCAATGGTTTATTGGCACATTTTAATAACAGTCTTTCATTTTCTATTATTATGCTTTCAATTTTAATACTATCGTGTTTACTCGCGTAATAGTCGCCCCTGCATTATAGTCGCACCTCCGTTTTGAAGCAGAAAAAATTGCCAAAATATATTCCCCGCATTTGTGACATATGAAGTAAGTACGTATAATATTAAATTTATACGTGACTTAAATTATGAATTCACATATTTGAGACATAAATGAAAGTCACGTATTTGACTTTCATTTATGTCTATAAAAATATTACTATAAAAAGAAAAATGCCTCTTTATTGTGAACAATTGAAGAATAGATTATTTTATACACGGCATATGAATTGGAAACATTTGGTAAGTTAGTTATTTCATTATAATACCAGTAATGTTTTAGCATTAGAGTGTACAATATTATGTACTAGATTTCCCCGCATAATAAGAGCATCTTAACTTTCACCATGAAAAGCTGGCAAAAAAGTGCGAATATTACGCAACAGTGGCGCACCCAGGATTTTAGTTTAGGGGGGGGCTGGGCGACATGCAAATACTGCTGAAATCGGTTATAGTGACCTCGATTAGTTACAACTTCTCATAACGTCTACATTTTCGGTACCACTTGACTGTCCCATAGAAAACAAGCCCACAAGCAATGTAACTTGTATGGAGTCATAAATAATTATCTGCTCTTTTTAGTGACGTTGTACCCGAAATTAGCAGTGTTTCGTAAACTAACTGTAAGCATTCATTTAAAAACTTTTTAAATAAATGTCTTTTTTGGTTAGAAATAACTGGAAGACAATTAAAAAAAGAAAGAAAGAAATAATTCATTAGCGACAATTTTCATTTTTTAAAGCTTTCCACTTCTAACTTTCTACCTTTAGGGGGGGGCTTCAGCCTCCATAGCCCCCTCCGTGGGTGCGCCTATGTTACGCAAGTAAACACGGCGATACCACAATATATGGCAAGTCTAGGCCAATTGAGTAGAACACCTTCAGATAAAATGCAAATAGAAAAATTCTTTCATAGTAAATAACCAATAATTAATGTACTCTGTTATTTCAGTTAAATTGAAACAGTGATTTCAAATTGATATTTCCGATTGGTGATATAATTAACAACTAACGCAAGCTATCAAAACCGTTATTTTGAACATTAAATTTCTTAATAAAAAAAAATCTTAAAATTATCAATAAAAGAAACTTGCTTATTGTACAATATACTCTTCGTCTCAATCGTTTTGAATTCTTCTCATTTAAAATTGCCTTTTGGAAATTAGACGGAAAGATAAATGACCTTTTTTATGTTGTCAGTGCAAAAAACTTTGAGAATAGAGACTTTATTTTCCTTGTAATAATATGCATTTTAATTCACTTGAGCGAAAATTTTATTTAGCGGAAAAATCGGAATCTTTATATTACCGCTCTCTCTCGATTTGAGGATGGCCCCCTCGCGCAATTATTAGATCGAATAAAGAATTCGCCATATCTCCTGATATTACCGTAGGAAATTCGTGAAATTGTATATTTGGAGTAATTTGAAGGTTTTCTTGCGTTACAGGTGTTGCTATTGAAAAAAAAAAAAAAAACTAAATTGATGCAAAATTAAATATGAAGACGGTCCCTTATACAAATTTTAAGAACAGCAGATTAAACTATACGCTATTTTGTAAACGGTATATATAATATTGCTGTACGACGAACGACTGCCAAACAAAGAGCGCGAGTCTTATTTTCGCTGCCGTACATTAAACGAAACGACACTTTTCTATCCAACGGGTAGGTTTTGAAGTCTCAGAAATGATGCTTTACAAGTTCGCAACCTCGTATTTGTCTCTGTAATATTAACTCAAAGATCATAACTTTTGAGTGATGACGTTGTTGCAGCAAATGAGCGATATATTAATGAACTATATTTTCGTTTTGTATTATGGCAAGCCTACACGAGGGGCATCTGCCTAGGATGGGGGGGAGGTCTTGGCCGGAGGACTTTTTAGGGGAGTTCTAACGCGTATTCACGTTACATCTGGAGAAAACCTCCGTTAGATCGACAGCCGCGCGACAGCCTCGAATACGGGACCTTTGCACTTCGGCCATCTACCATATTTAGTGTCTTATCCATTCCGCTATGGTGGGGTCATTAATAAACTATAAAACATTCAATTTATTGTTATTTTAATATTATTGCTTTTGATAACATGTCTATACCTCTCTGTATGATATAAGAATATAAATTTCAAAATTGTGCTACACTTTATTTCCATGTTCTATAAAAAACAATACAGGCATTAATTTCAAGTCGACGGCTTAAAAAATCTCAATAAAATTTTAGAAAATGTAAATTGAGAAGCCACAGTTTATCATTTCAGTGTATCACAAATAGTATAAGAATATGTGTTTAAGTGTGAGCACAAAAACATAGAAAAGATGGGGGAGGGGATTGATAACATTAAAAAGTGAAAGGTGCAATGCATAATTCAGAGATCTTAAGATAAATTTAGTTTAAACTAGTGAAACGGACTTCACATTTTCTGACTTTTTTTAATTTTATTTTACTTAACATTTTGGGTTAAAAAAGGGGGGGGGGAGTCAATATGCAAATTTTCTTTAATTTTCGACAAGCAGTCCATAACTCTAGAAAAAATCAGCACCAAGATTTTAAGATAAATTTCAAACTCTAAGCCTTGCTTGCAGTGGCGGATTTCCCAATAGGCGCATAAGGCGCGCGCCTCGGGCCTCATATTTCTAAGGGGCCTCTAAATTCGGTTTTCAGAAAGAAAAAAACTATATGTAAATATCTGTTCAAGAGACATAAACTTTGTTCATAGTTTCAGGATTGCTTCTAGAGTAGAAAGCGCTTTTGAACAATCTTTTCTTTGCTGACTCCCTTTCCTCTTCACAGCATTGGACCATAATCTAAACTAATACTTTAATACGAATACTTTTAGTTTATAAGTAATTGATGCTTTAATTCCGCATTTCACTCTAAAAATATCCAGAAACGTTCCTTGAAAATAAGGATAAGTTAGACTTACAAATACTATACAAAAGGATACATTTCCCTTTGAAAACTTTACTGTTCCGTTCAACTCGTCACTTAAGCGAATAGTGGTCTCACCACCTTAAAAAACAGGCAGTTCACTTAAAAATGACTAGAATTGTAAAAAAAAATAATTTAAAAAAATTCCAGTGGTGTTCCTTGAAAATAATAGGCAGCTGAGGTGCCCTAAATTCCAAGGAAAGTTGCACGAAAATACCAAGAACGTAACTGAACAATATGCAATTCAGTGGATCTTTTCTGAGCTGTTCAATAAAGTTCCTGGTATTTTCATGCAGCATTCCTTGGAATTTTAGGGCCCTCAACTGTCCATTTTTTCCAAGAAAAATTCCTAGATTTTTTTGCATTGTTTTAATTTGCTCACTATATTTTATCTAAAAAAATACAGGTGCAGAGGGTCCTCATGCCTTTTTCCTATCCGGAATCAATTAGTTCTGTTGGGGGATTACGGCCAATTATCTACAAGTGGGATCTATGCCGATGGGTGTGGGTGCTCCCCTTGGGGGTCTTTCTAAGAGATTCTAACCCCTATTTACGCTAAGTTTTGGAGGAAACCACGGAAAATTCCTAACGGTTAGGTTGGCGGACGCGACCTGGTTTTGAACCAGGCACCTTCCGTCTCCCAGTTCAGAGTGTTATGCGTTCAGCCACTGGCTGGGCCGCACTGAAGCAGATTGCGGCTCAGTAACTGGTATTGCAGTAGGACATTCAAATACACCTGCTTTATAGATTGCCGCCCCTCCCCCCGAAATCAAAAAGTGTACAGTCTGATACGAATATTTCTCATTTTAAAAGAGAAAAGCCTGAACTGTTTTATTCTACAGCTTGAGATTGAAAAATTTGTCAAAAATTAAATATTTTATATTTTTCAGCCGTTCTTCATTTAAATGATTTAGAAAAGGACACTCTGTATTCAGTGAAATTTTCAGATATACCTAGAATATATAATTGTTGTTGGTTGTCACGATGTAAAAGAAATAGGAAACAATAATTTATCTTCTTTCGAAAAATCACTAAAAATTAAAAATTTAAGCTAGGGATAACCGATTTTATCTTTTTTTGGAATCGAAACTTTCCGAGTATGCAATGATAAAAAATTGCCGACCAATAATTAAAAAGATATGAGCTGATACATGTGCGATAACACTTTTTTGGGGGGATTGGGGGAAGATATTTTATAGTTAAAAAAAGTATTGAAAAATTAAAGAAAGCAATACTTAGCGTCACCGAAATTTCACATGCATGCAAAGTTTCAGCTCGATCGGATGATAAAGGGTTAAAATTCATAGACAAATTTTGAACTGGAATGTCATACACAGTTAATTAAAAACTTAAAAAAACAAATGATGATTAATTTAATTTTTTGTTTTCAACTAAAAAATATTTATGATAACTATATTATAAATACGGCATGTATTTTATAGTCGCAGATGAAAATGCTAAACATTAATAATAAACCTAGGACCGAAGCTTAGAGCATACCCATTTACCCATTATAAAGTGGAATTTATTTTTAAGTCAATAATATTTTTTGTACTTTAACTACTTAAAGTTTTTTTTAAAATTTCTCTTGTAGTTTTTTTCATTCTATTTAAAATATAGAATAATCTGTGTGTGTGTGTATATAATTCATACCTAATTACTCATTATTAATAGTCCTAAACTTATTGACAGTTTTTGAATAAACACAAAAATTAGACTAAACCGAAAGTTTACTTTTACTATTAAACTGCTTAGTTTTGCAGTTCCAAACGTGAATTTTATGAATATATTTAAATATTTATATATATATGTTATTGAAGGAATGTTAAATTTTTGGTTCATTTTATCCAAGTAAAGAATTCTTCTGAACTTTGTGATGTCAAAGTCATGTTTCTGATCAAGTTTCCCTTGTTCTGACCTTCAAAAGTACCTGTTAAGTAGTCAAAATTTTCATGACTGAAACAAGACATATACCAGTGGTTCACAAAAAGTAATTCGGCGTAATTAAGTAACAGTGAAAAATAATCAATATAAAACTGCAGTTGCTGAGTTATACTTAGAGGTATGCTGATGTTTATTTAGTGTTAATCATGAAAAGTGAAACGTAGTACAAAAATTATTGAGATAAAAAATGTTTTTTAAGATGAACAAATCTATAAACATAAAAATTATTTTAAAATTTTAATACTCCTTTTGTAGCAAGCCCTGACTATCGGACGGACACTTGGTGCACGTGCTCTGGGCACACATGGAGAAATAAGCCAAAAAATTGAGTTTAACACGATATACAGGGGCACAAAAATTGAGCCAGCTAAAGAACACAAAATCTGAAAAGTGCCCTGGGCACAAAAGTGTTATAGTGAAAGTCAGGCCCTGGTTTTTAGACATAAACTAGATATAAAATGAATTAAAACATTTCAAAATAATTAGTAATAATGTAATGGAGTTAGAGTTAGTGATTTTTTTTTTTTTTTTTTTTTTTTTTTTTTTTTTTTTTTTTGAGGAGGAGGGGGGCCTCAAAATTGAGTCGCGCCTCGGGCTTTTCAAAAGCAAAATCCGCCACTGCTTGCTTGTCAAAAGGTCTAAGTATTGCATTGAACAAATTTAAGCACACACTTAGCTTGAATAAGAATTATGTCTATAAAAAATATTTGGCAATAGAAACAAAACTTTCATTTGAAAAACTTCATCAATGAAAAGTCTACCTCAAATAAATACGATGTAAAAACGAAGGTTAAAACCAAATTAATGACATGTAAAACTGTTGCATCAGATGAAATACGAGTAAAATCATAATGAAATAAAACAAATTCGTTTCATTTGATCAGAAGTTTTTATCGCATAAATTTATTTATTAATTGTATACTTAATCGTCCATGTGAAAATGTTTGGTTAATTGTTTAAGTATTTAATCATAAACCAATCCAATAAACCGTATAATAACTATTTGTATCGAATTCATATTCCTTCATATTGTAATCCGCTTTTCTTTTTCTTTGTGCTCTATTTTAATAACTATCAACCTTATTTTCCAAATCTTTAAGAAGTGCTGCAAAAATACCAATACCATCAATACGGAACTTATTCAAAAATTGCTACTGCTAAAAACAGAGTTAAAACTTTCATGTATTCCAGTTTGATGTACTGATTTACGCATTATTCCTTTATTGCAATATTCATAAAAAGTATATATATTTGTTTTTTATGAATATTGCAATATTTTTTTTGAGTATGAAATCGCCACTCTTATACACGGTTCGGGATGAAGCAATTTGGCTACTCCATTTTTAGAATATAAATTTTAGGGATGGACGCGAGACTACTTTTTGCGAGACGAGACAGAGATTTACAGCTTTTTTGCGAGACGAGACAAACATTTTTAACATTATGGTATAGGGATTTTTGCGAGACGAGACAAGCTTTTCGGCTGTTTTGCGAGACGCGAGACACCAATTTTTCGTCTCGCGTCCATCCCTAATAAATTTAAATAATTTACTAACTCCTTCCCCCGCAAAGAAGGGGGATACTTCTTTTTTTCTTTTATATCCGACTAGTATCCTGTTTACTTGATGCTCGAACACGAATTTACGCAGTTTAAAACGATTTTCGCAAAATCTCAAAATATAATAAAGATTTTTTTTTTAATCGGCGCCTATGTTTTAAGTTAAGTGACCACCAAACCAATCACGATACCAAATTTCATTTCAATTACTGCAGTTGTTTATACGTGATGCTCGAACACAAATTTACGCAGTTTGAAAAGATTTTCGCTAAATCTCAAAATCCAATCAATATTTTTTTTTAAATTCGACGCCTATATTTTAAGTTGAATGACCACCTATCATGACACCAAATTTCATATCATTCGCTTCACTCGTTTTTACGTGATGCTTGAACAAAAAAAGCGTCACGGACAGAATGACAGAACGACAGACAGACAAACTTTTTTTTGAATGTCGCATAACGGATTCCCAGGTGCTTGAAACGGATAGAAATCGCAAAATATTTGACTTCCAAGAAATGTACAGACAAAAGTCTAATTTTATTTATATAGATAATCATATGAATTGCTGTGTATTTTTTTTTTTTTTCTTTTAAAGGGGAAGGCTCAAAAATAACACTCAGTCAGGGATTGATTTCGGAGACGTTCGGAGCTTATGCCCTGGACCTTTTATATAATTTTCTATATAGTAACAATATAGAGTAGTACCTCTCAATAAGGGACACCCACGGTACCAGACATTTTGTCCCTTAGCAGATTTTGAAGTCTAGCGCGAGCCATGGAGGTGTCCCTTATTCAGAGAGACCATATTAAAAAAAATGTCCCTTAATTGGAAATTTAGGTTGCACTTTAAATAAATTTTGTATAAATAAGTAGCATAGCAGCAGTAATTTTAGTGAAGCTAGGTTTGACATTAACTTTGAAGTTGCTTCAGTAGTCAGTACATGACTGACTTTGTGTTTGCTTATACTAAATTTCTGATTTAAGTCTCTAAAGCTAAAGCTACGCTTTTCAACTTCTGCTGAATGGGTTACATCAACTTTTTTTCTTCTTTTTATGTTATCCTTTTTCCTTTAGATGCTTATCCCATGCTGGACAATAGATGTAAATGTAAAACTAAGACTCAAGCACAAAATTCAGGGACGTAGCGGGGAAAAAAATCGGGGGTGTGCCCTCAAAAGGTGAAAAAGGTAAAATTTCTCACAAAAACGATTGATTTGTTGCTATCCAATTTACAAAAATCCAAAATTTCAGGGGAGAGGGCCAAGCCCTCTGTACATCCCTCCCCTTGGCTTACGTCCCTGAGAAAACTATACAATAGAGCCGTTATGCTTTTCAATCTTAGCAAGAACTGATAATGATTGAATGCCCTGCAACTTGCTATAACAGTTTTCTTCCCACTACTGAAAACTGGAATTTTTAATTCTTTAAATGTGTACAACCTTTTGATTGCCCCACAACTTGCTGCTTTTTTCAGTGTACTGATCCCCTTTCCTCTGCTTGACAGAGAAACAGTTTTCAAAAGAAAGATTGCAGGATAAATCCCTCCAGCAGAAGTTGAAAAGAGGGTCCCCATTCATATATTTTCCAGTAATTTCTCATCATTCAGAATTTTTCATAAAAGCTGAGACTGGCGTTAATTTTTAATGAATTAAAATGCCTTTTTATGGTTACACACACATATTAACATGACACATGATAGATAGTGACCCTTTTAGAGAGAAGTGCAGATGTGAATTTCACTTTTGCTTGACATGGCTACTTAGTAAAAAAATGTTCTGCACTTTTGTCACTGAAAGTAGGGAAAATTTTCCTTGGGGTTTATTCTTAAATTTTCGTTTTATTGTTCTCTTGTCACAAAACTATGTTCCACTTACTACAAACTTGCGTTTGAAACCTTTATTTTTGAAATTTTTTACAGTGTCCCTTATTCAGAGGTAAAAACATTAAGATTACTATTTAAAGGAACTGGGACCAACAGAGGCATCCCTTAATTGGAGGTGTCCCTTACAGGAGGTTTCACTGTATCTACTAAAATTACTTTTCAAATACTATATTTCTACCTCAAAATCAAAGTAAAGCCTGATTTAATCCATGAAAAATATTTAAAAAATTCTAATTTATTATATTCAATTAAAATGTATTTTCTTATTTTAAACAATAATTATAATTTGTGTAAAAAGGCATAAATTTAATAAAAGCTGATAATGATAGCTAATAACAACTTTGTCGTCAAATTTTAAGCAAAATTCTTGTAAAAAAAAATTTTAAATACATTTTAAAGGAAAAAAAAGATTTTCAACTGAAACAGATTTGAAATGTTATCTTACTTATTACTCTTAAGTTTTTGTAAAACTAAATATTTGAACCCAGGGGCGTAGCCAGAAATTTTTCATCGGGGGGAGGGGGTTACGACTACTAGAACTCATATATATGTATACGTGTGTGTGATAATGTAGTGAAGAATATACATTTTGCATGGCAAAAATTTCTCATGGGGGGGGGGGTTTATGACCCCCTAACCCCCCCTTGGCCACGCCCCTCTTTGAACCTAACACCAAATGTAAAACGAGAAGTTTGTTAGTTCACAAACTTCTTTCATTCTAAGGAAGACAGAAATTTAATTCATTGAAAGTATTTTATGCATCTAACCTAAAGTTGCTTGTTCGAGGTTAAATGTAAAGTAACTGTTTACGTAAGCATGATTTGAGAAAAGTAAATTCAATTCTTTTGAATTTAAATAATATCGTTCAATAATCGTCTTTTCATCCTCTCCTTCCCCCGCTCCGCAATTATCTGTGCACATACGTATGTCCCTGGAGCCCCGCAACTAGACTATCTAATCAGTCCCTACAATCAGGGCCTGATTACTGCTTGGGCAATCTGGGCCGGAGGTCCACAGATTTTTAGGACCCCCGAATTGATCATTTGTAAAAAAAAGAAAGAAAAAGAAAATGTTTTACCACTACATTTAGTTAATTTTTTCGGAAAAAATTATCCACAGAGAATTATCTCGAATTTTATATTATTTTAGAAATCGGGTAGTTTTCTTATTGTTTACAAAAATACTTTTTTTTTTAAATCTTACTTTACTTTTTTACGCTTAATAAACTAATTAATCATTTGAATACATTTGACTGCATTATGACTTCATGATTTAAAAAGAACGTCACGATAACGTCTGGATACGATGCAGTAGGTCAAGTGTTCGAAAACTTTTTCAAAATTTCTTAGATCTTAAACACAAGAAAATAGATCACAATGACATATACTTCATGAAATACTTCATACAATGCTATACATTGAAAGGTGATTTACTGAAAAATTAGGTTTGTAACAGTGAGTTCATATACATGAATTATTTGTATGAAGTTGGGAGGAGGGGAGATCAAGAAAAAGTTCGCTTTTCTTCACAGTTTTTCAGACTTGACTTACAGGCCTAATGAGTGCAAGAAAAAGGTTGGAGGATACAAATGCTGTACGATTTTTTATTATTATTTTTTTTTTTATTATCGCTGTATTTTCTAGAGAGGGGGCCCCAAAGTGTCTGAAGTCCTGGGGTCACATGATGTTATAATCGGGGCCAGCCTACAGTTAATAGTTAATTGAAGATCGAAAGCGGCAGGGAAGCTACCTTAACACATGTCTAACTGTTAGAGAATTTAATCCATTACTGAACCGATTCTCAAACTGTTCGCTGTCATCAATGAAATATGCAGCAGAGAAAACCCTCTAATTTTTCCTATGTCACTAGTTTTACTTCCGAGCGTTGGTCTTTGAATGTTCTATGGAACCAATCTGGTTAACGCAACCCTAAAAATCTCCTCTGCATCGTTTCAATGACGAAAGCGGTCAGGTTAAACCTGCGTTCTCAAATATAAAGATGAATAGACAGAGCCTTATTATCGAATGGGCAAATCGGGACTTTGCCCAGGGCCCCCGGCTAGAAAGGGCCCCCAATATCGAATGTTGTTCTGAAATACTCTTTTTTATATCAAAATTTTATGAAAAATAAAACAAATTTCATAAATGTTGGCCCCCAAATTCACCACTGCCCGGGACCCCTGTTGGTCATAATGAGGCTCTGTGAATAGAAAAATAATAACGACCCGTCTCTGGTAAAATGCATTCACCACGCTCCTCAATTCCAGCCCTTGAAAATTCTCTGGATCATCCGCCTCCGACAACGGTTTAATTTAAGTGAATCACAGAACTTCAAGAGTTACCTCACTTTCTCGGCTGAGTTTTCGGAAGAGTTCGTCGGACTCGAACTTGGACTTCTGGTCCACCACCACCCGGGGCATTTTGAAGACGAGCCTAGGCAGCGGGTCGAACGGGCATCCTTTCTCCAGCGGCAGCATCCTCTTCCTTCATCAGTCCGAACCACAAGAAACCATTCGACGAGAAGTCCCCAAACTTCTTTTTCTTTTTTCTCTTTCTCACGGGATGCTTCTTTCTCATATCGGCAAACAGTCGTAAGCCGGCCGTTACGCGATTGGGCGGAATAGCGGAATGGTCTTATTCTGTCATTGGCCTCGCGTGTCAATGAGGTGGGACGGTGGGCGGGGTGAAACATTAGACGTCATTTGGTAGGGGGCGCGGCCCGGTGACAGGTTTGAGTAAATAACCTTGATGGATTGCACACGTGTTCTTTCTTCTCTCCCCCCCCCCCAATTATTAATAACAGCATAGATTAAAAGCGGGTTTCTCACGGAGACCCAAATGTATGTAATTGACCCTTGTTCTTCCTCGGTAAGTGATACTTAAAAGGTAACGCAAGACAACATGTAGACATAAGCGTAAAGTTTTCAAAATTATTGGGGGGGCCGGGCCCCACAACCACATATATTCACTTCAGTGGCGTATATACATATATGTGAGTTGCAAAAGTCGTAACCCCTCCCATGAAAAGTTTCTGGCTACGCCACTGATTCACATACATATAACTTACTCATAGTTGCCAACTACTACGGAATATAACTAACCACTTTTTCTACATCGGCTTAAAATATAGCAAAATTTTTGTGATGCGCGCGCGAGCTGGTTACTATTTTGAAAAAAATAATTAAAAAATATACTGTTTACAAAACGTGGTTAGTTATATTTCGTAGTAGTTGGCAGCTATGACTTACTATATATAAGTGTAAATTATTGGAGGCGCTCGATCTCTATGGGCCCATAGAATTCGGTTTATGGGGCTTTTGGACGCGAGCTTCTCTCCACCTCTGAAATGCCAAACCGAAAAAATCGTTTCCTGGTTTCAGAGGGGGCAATTGGACGAGTCTCTCTTCCCCCCGTTTATGGGGCTTTTGGACGCGAATCTGTCCTTCATTAATTTACAGCTTTTCGAAGAACGCGGTGAAAGAACTTTCCACGTAGAAATCCCTTCATCCTTCAAAATATCCTGAAAATTTTTCCCTCGGTAAAGCTTGTGTTTTGAGTTCATTTTCTTCAATGCAGTTCTTGAAGATGAATTTTAATGTAATGATGTTCTTTTAAAATGTCTGAAATAATGTTTGAATTCATACGCCTTCCTATTCTTTTAAATTATGTTAACATAGCATACATTAAAAAATAAACTGTGTGTATATTCGTATAAGGAAAGACCTCATTAAAGCTTTGTTTAATGCATTCTGTGTACATTTAAACTGCACGTAGAATTATTTTATTTTCAAATTTTTAATGTTTAAACAACCTTCTATGTATTGCAAGGTGCAAAATCTTGCAAAGCGAAATAGCTTCTTTCGTTTGCCAAACAATCGGGTATATAATCGGTGATACAGCTGCAAACAATACATTTTTAGTAAATTTTAAAACTAGCAGCTATAAAAGTATGCTAACAAAAGAAGTTTTTTTTTTTTGTTCTAAGGAGATTAAGATAAGTAGAAACCTTTGAAAAGAGCTCAAAAAGTATGAAATGTTGTATGCTAAATATTAGTTTCAAGAATAAGCTCAGCAACAAAAGAAATTTAAGAATAAAAATTAAGAAGACTGGCAGACATTAATGACAGAGAAAGCAAAATACAGCCTCTTAACATTGGGAGATAGCTTAAGTGGAGATCCAGGGTTCTGGTCTCTCGCGCGGCCGTCGGTCTAACACCGTAGACTAACGGTCTACGGACCGACGGTAAACTCGTCGGTCTAGAGTTTTGTGTGGTTTTCTCCATATGTAACATGAATATGCATTAGGTGCGCAGAAAAGTCTCCGCCCTATAAGTCTCCGCCTCTTCAAGATATTCGCGCCCCCCTCCCCCATGTGTTTGTGTCTTTCGCTGACGTGGATTTATAAGCGGATGTTCAAGCACAGGCACAGAAATCCGAATACATCTTCAAAACACCACCACCATCGACACAGAAGTACAAAATACTTTTCAAATAAAAAAAAGTACAAGAAACATTATTAATTTTATTCTTGTTGTTACTATGTTCAAAATAAATTGAAAATACCTATGAATCACTTAAAATTACTAGGTACATAAGTATAATTTTCAATCATATATGCACGTGTTCAAAACCTTTCGGATTCGGTTAAAAAATTAGTAGCTCTAATAATTGTTTTTATTAAAATATAATTCAAAAGTATTAAGAAAAATTTACTCATAGAAGTTTGATAAACCACCAGTTTCTGAAACATTTTTTTTATGCTAGTAAATTAAAATTCAAAACACTGTCAATTGTTTTAGAAGTCAGGGCCGTACCCAGGAGGGTGGTCCTATGGGTCCGGACCCCCCCCCCCCCCCGAAATTATCACATTATCTATATAGTTATATGTGCGCGAGAGTATATTTATATATAATATGATGATATTCAATAAGTCAGACCCCCCCCCCGAAATGTCGGACCCCCTCCGAAATTATTTCCTGGGTACGGCCCTGTTAGAAGTTCTTCCTCAAGCTATTCATTGAGATATCGAATTAGTAACCATAGGTTAGATTTGCAAGTTCGATTCCAGAACTAAAACTGAAACAATGGTGGACACGTAGTACGCGTGTAATTCGCAATTTAAAAATCCTCTCAATGATTATTAGCAGTTTCGAGAGGGAATCTTCGGGAAGGGAGAAATAAACTCTAAACAACATTATCGATGACATGAACTATCCTCTAATGGCATTCAAGTCTTTTAAGTTAAGATAATTTACTTAACATATTTTACATATTATATGATCATAATTTGTAAACTAAGGTTTTTTAACAACACATAAAATATTAGAATTTAAAGTACATTTTGGCATTTGAAGAAGTTTAAAATGTCCATATTACAATCGCAGCTTTTGACTTGCATTGACGAAGAATAGCCGAGTGGATAAAACCACTGAACATTGGGAGATGGTTGAGGTGTACAGGTCCAGGTTTCTAGCCTTTCGCACGGCTATCGATCTAACCGTCTGGAGTTTGGTGCTGTTCTCTTTAGATCTAACGTGAATACGCGTTACCACCCCTTAAAGTTTATCCCAAGAGTTTAGATTAACCTTGTATATATGTTAATGATTTTGCATACTTGCTAGTAAACAACTCCTTGATAGAAAATATATGGGAAGTGTAATTTTGTATCGAAATATATACACAAATATACTAACTTATCAAGTTTTCTTTTGATTTCTATAATTTCTCACGCTTTTCTTCTGTAATCTTATGCACTTGAAATGGCTCAGAAATTCGAAACTTTAAAAATTCGCTATTGGTATTTGAAAGGAAGGAATATAAAAGTAACTGTAAAATTGTTAGCAACAGCCAAAATTATCGGCTTCATTTTTTCAAGCTTTTTTCTTTCTTTAATTTTTTTATGGGAAAGTACATTATATTATTATTTTTTTTCCCAAATAATATTTTGAATTTTAACCTTTAATGCAAATACGCAGATGAAATTTTTTAATTTTTTACGGGGGGTTAAAGGTTGTACTACGACAAAAAAACAGAAAAAAAGCAAGGGGGGAAAAGTACAGGACATTTAGGGAAAATGATCCACACGAAAGATAAGAAGAAGATGACAGCTTTTTATCGCCCAGCAACTGCTCTTTTCTCCCCTAATTTGACCACCCTCTACAAAGAAGATTCTGAATTCTTTCGACAGTGGGAAAAAATGGACGTCTTTTTCGCCTTGCATTTCGGGGGTATTTTCTTATAGCTCCAGGCAATCCGCATCCAAATGCCCCTTACACGTAGAATTCTACACCAATGTAAGGTAAGTATCCATGTTAGTATCTTCCTACCATATTATAAGTTAAAAATAGAAGCAAAGTAAAAAATCCAAAGGAGGAAAAAAAAAATCATTTTCGATGAGATAGTGCATTTTAGACACATCTGAACTTTTCTTCATCTCATACTTTACATTGCATAATCTGATTTTAATGAACCAGAGGCTGGCGAGGGCAGATTATAGTAACATTTTGTGTTACAGGACGTCATAATGAATACTAAATCATGATTGAAATCAAAAGAAGAAAATTTTTATGAGTAAAGCTTTTTTTTAAACGTTTGCAAATGGCGTGAATACTTTTTTTATGTTAGTATAAATTAGTTTTCTGTATTTAGTGATGAATTATTGGGTGGGCTCAGCCCCTATTCATAATTTATTGGGGGGTCTCGAGCCCCACGGGCCCATATAACTCTACGCCTATGCATGTAGAGGGAAAAAATATTATCGCAAGAAACAAAGAAGAATCAACCATTTTAAATACACCTGCATCAGTACCGGTCCGGTCTGCAACGCGCTATACATAAAAGATGTGCATTGAGTACGGCACTGGTCGCGAAAATCTACTGGATTGTCTTTAGTCTATCTACTACAATATTTTTGTACTCTAAATTACTGTAAACTCAAATTGCACTATTTCTCAAGTTTTGTAATTTTATAGTCTTATATTTTGTTTTCGAAGGCGTATCGTGACCAAAAGTTTTGGGGCGGCACAGGCAGGGCCATTACTAAAGGGGGGGGGGGAAGGGGAGTGTCTCCCTTTTCTAATACTTGCAAAATTCTGTTAAACTTGGCAAAATTAGATACCTAGCTGCAGTGCCGTACCCAGAAAATAATTTCGGAGGGGGGTCCGACATTTCAGGGAGGGTATGACTTATTGAATATCATCATATATAAATAGACTCTAACAACAATATAAATATATATATAATGTGATAATTTCGGGGGGGGGTCCGGACCCATAGGACCACCCCCTGGGTACGGCCTTGCCTAGCTGGCAAACTCTTTTATCCTAATTGCAGTGGTGTAGTCGAGGGGGTACGCCGTCCCCCCACTTCTTCATTTTGACTTATGCGTCATCCCACTTTTTTTTTCAGGGGGGACGCTGATTTTGCGTGTTTAAAAAAAAACTAACTTAATGAGTAATAGAAGTAAATTTCAATTTTAAACTTTAAATAAAAAAAAAGAATGATTAAATGAAACAGTAATCAACCATGTAAATATGAATAAATTTGTTTTAAATTATAACTTTTTAAATCCTACCTACAGGGCCGTACCCAGAAAAAAATTTCGGGGGGGGGGGAGGTGGACCGGACCCCCTGGTCCCCCCTCCCCTGGGTACGGCCTTGCCTACCTAGAAATTGCATGCTTTAAAATCACAACCTATAATTTGGGAGAAAAGTCAGATTAATTTTCAGAGAATTTATTTCTAAAAACTTGAGCACGGGCAAGATAGTCAGCAAGTTTAAAATTCAATTTCAAATCTTCAATGCTCCACGTATTATCCTCCCTCCCCCTAAATAAATAAATAAATTACATATATATATATCAGTGGCTGCCAGTGGTCAAAACTGTTAGTGCAGGCGGAAACATATGACCCCCCCCCCTCCTTCCCATGGGAACATAGAACTAGGATGCGGTGTGCGGGGTGGGGGGGGGGCGGGGGAGATATTGGGTGTCTTTCAAGCATCAGTTTCAGTTATGCTTGGAGTCAGAAGAGAGAGAAATTGCACCACGGGATCAATCGCTGGAAATGATGACACGGCAAAAGTAGCTTCCAAAATTCGCTACAAACTACTGTTTTTTTGTAGCGCGCTACACGCTACACTACTTTTTTAAATAAGTAGCGCGCTACACTACAAACTACAAAAAAAAGTAGCGGCTACTGTAGTTTCGCTACAAGTAGCGCGCTACTCCCCAGCCCTGAATATAATACACATTGTATACCAATTATGATGATTCATATACAGATATTGAATTAACAATAATCTTTCATAGTCGTCTGAATATCTTTAATTATTAATTACAATATTACGGGTCCAATTAAGTTCATGAAATCTTGCTTCAATATAGTCGACTGCGTGTTTAAAGTAAGGTGGTAAAAAGTAAACCCCTCCTTAGATCCTTTATTAGACGTTCTTTCTAGGAAAAGTTTCTCTCTAAATTGAAAAATAATGACTGAGACAGAAAATTTTCAGAGTTTAGGAAGGTGGAAAAACGACGCATAACCGAAATTGTGCCATTCTGCTTCGTATAAACGAAGCATTTTTGCATTAAAAAGAATAGGAATGAATCGGGCCCTCACGAAAAGAAGAAAAAAATTAAGAAATGTCCACTAGGCGGTGCTTTGCAGGAAAAAAGTGGAAATTTAAGTAAACTATAAATGGCTGATTTGAAATGTACAAACAATTTCAACATTTACATTTATTCAATAGTTTTCCCGCATTTTTCAAAAACCAAATTCACCATGCAAAGCACCACCTAGTGGACGTTTCTTGAACTAAAATCTCCCTTGAGCGCATCTTATATGTAGAGTCCATATGCCGAATTTCGTGGCAATCGGCTCAAGCGTTTCAGCCGCAGAATGCTGCTTACAGAGGAAGTTTAATTATAATCACCCTGTAGATAAAAAATCGAAGATAGAAAAAGTATGTTCAATCGGCCTAAATATTAAAAATCTAATCAGATTGTAATATTAACATTCAAATCATAATAACATGATACGCAAGTCTTCACTAATTTTTCGGTATAGTCCTGAATCATGGAATTATTTCTTCCACTTGGTATATTTATTTTGTCACACTTTAAGAAAAGCCTCCAAGTTATTGACAATTGCTAAAAACTTTTAAAGTTGAATAACTCACACAAATATTACATTTAAACATGCTTTTATTTATTTATTTATTTTTGTGTGTGTGTGAATGACTTTCAGAAGTTCAACTTTTCATTGTACTTTTTTTCCGTATAAAGTTATCATTTTTAAATATAGCGCCTTTTATAAAATTTATGGCTTAAAAGTAACTGCCTGTCATTAGAAAAAAATTCTTCTAACTGGAAGTATACTTACTTAGAGTCAATAGTTTCAAGAGTCGGGAATTATTAATTCTGCTTTACTCAACTTTCAATTTAGGTTATGATTTAACGTAACATAAGCGTAACACATTAAGAAGTACCGATCGCAAAGTTATGTGTAAAATTCCAAATGTTTCGAATTTTGCTGATTTAACGTACTATAGTGAAGTAAAATCCTCCCCCGGTGGTTTGGTGCGGGGGATTTTTTTTTATAGGTACCTTCAATAATATTGGCTTAGTAATCTGATTCCAAAAGTTCATCATTTGCAGCCAGAGGGGATACAAAATTTTGAAAATTTTTTTTAGTCATAACCTAATGGGCAGCCTTTGAAAAGTTGCGGGGCAAACTCCAGGATGTTGACTAAGTTGCGGGTCGTATATAATTGGGATGCATATGGGATTTTGAATGGTTTATACAGGTTTTATACGGAATTTTAATATGTTCCGTGGGCCAAATCAAAAGCCGTGGCGGGCCTCATCCGGTCAGTGTGCCCGAATTTGCCCATTTGTGGTGTAATTGATCACCTGTAAAAATATTTTCTGCGTAAGGGTATTCTTAATACCAGAAAACAAACACATTCATTGCAAGCGAATTTTCACTCTCAAACACGACCGAATATTTTTGCCTTGGAGATAGAAAAATATGTGTGTGTGTGTGTGTATGCGATGAACTGAAAGATTTAAAACTGGCTGGTAGCAGACGTACCATAGTTTCGGAGCTCTAAATTTTTTAAGATAAGTAGATATATACCTACCTTTCAAGGAAAGGCTAAACCACATTCATTTTTGCGAAAATCATAGCTGTCCCACTAGGTCCTCGATGTTTTTTCATTCCTCAAAGGATGCAGCCAAAGAAAAGATGCGTATTTATTGGGCTTTAATGACTTTCTTAAGGGGGCCACTCGAGAAAAAGGCTTCCGGCCTTTAGAAGGCAGAAAACTCGAATCGAACTGCAGGTCTCCAGGCTATTAACTTATATTAGAAATGTTCTGCTCTTTTCTTCCCTTTTTATTACTTATTGATATATGGTTAACGTTTACGGTCTGATTAAGGCTGGATCGGACTTGAAAGATCTGCCCATAAGTAATAGAAGATAACAAATATATGGCAGAACATTTCTAACATTTGAGGGACGCCCCATTGAGGAACGAAAACAGACCGTGAACCTAGTGGAACAGCTATAATTTTTGAAAAAGTTAGTGGGGTTTAGCCTTTACTTGAAAGGTAGGTATATATCTGCTTATCTTCAGAAGTTTGGAGAGCTCCAAAATTATGGTAAGCTACCATGGATATCGGCAGCAAAGGGCAAATGGGGGGGGGTTGCCCATTTCTGGATTTTTGTAGGCCGTTTATTCCCCTGCTTTTTTGTTGTTCTTTCCAATAATAATCTTTGCCTTCCTTCCCCTCCCCAAAAATATTCTGGTGGGAGAGTTACCCCCTCCCCATATAGTATGCTACCACCCACTAGTAAAAAATCCCCCAGATAGTAAAAAATCGGGTTTTTTCCGTTATAAGCATTACAATCGTTTTCCCAGAAATTTGGCGCATTTTCAAAAATTGACGTAAGGCGAGAACAGTAGCACCATATAATCAATATTGATTGGCAACGATATGAGAATGATTATTATTACTATTATTATTTTGTCACAGATAACGAGACTTCATGGAATGGCATAATTAAATCCGCTTACTTTAGAATTTAGAATCCATCAGAAAATCGGACCGTATTTTTACCCAACGGATTTTAAAACATGAAATTGGCCTAAAAATGAGCATTACATTGTTTCAAAAACAAGGAATCCTTGATGAAAAACGGAAATGTGTAAATGAGCTTGAACAGATTTAAATGAAACGTCTTTAAAAATAAATAAATAAACTTTTTATGCGTCGTTATAATGTTTCGTATTGGCAAATCAGGGGTCTTCTAACGTTTTGCATAACGTTCGTCGTTATTTTCTTCGTCAATATGATGTAAAGATTTAAAATATGCGAAATGTAGTGCTTATAATAGAAAGGTACCCCAAAATCTTCCAGTTCATCACATATATACGCAGATATCCCCACTCCTCCAGGGAAAAAAAAAAATCAGTTGTGCTTGGAAGTGAGATTTTGCTTGCAGTGAATGTGTGTTTTTTCTTGTATTAAGAGTGTCCTTGCAGAGAAAGTGGTTTTACAGGTAATCAATCGCACAGTAGAGATGGAAGCGGGAGGGTATTTCTTCACTATTGTACATAAAAATGACTTTTTTTTTTTGGGGGGGGGGGGGAAGAGGAAGGAATTTTTTTTTCTCCAAATTGATTTTTTCCATCTGTACATCGTGTTTAAATTGAACAGAAATCAGCAAAATTTGAGATAATTTAAAATTTTACACATACCGTATTTACCCGCGTATAAGTCGACTCCCCACTTTCCCGATCAAGAAATTTGAATTTTTTAAAATCCCCCGTATAAGTCGACCCCCAATTTCTAGATCAAGAAATTTAAATTTATTAAATACATTTATTCAAAGTCATCTGGGAAAAAAGAAAGTAATAAATATACAATAATAAAGATAGTAATATGCAAAAGAAATATACAAAATTAAACTGATAATTAATAATAATAATAACAATAATACAACTGAGGGATAGGGTAAAGTAGTAATATACAAAGTTAAACTAATTCAAGATCCGATTCAGTACTGGACTCGCCAAGCAATTCACAAAATTCCTTTGTCGTTATCGGCTCATCATGATACACGTTTTCAATCTCTGTATCGCTACGTTCTTCCTGGTATGGAAATCGACGTCACTGTGTTATGGAATGCGGGAACAGAGCAATTGTTTTTCGAAGGGGCATTTATTGACTCCGATTTAAAAAAATAATTAAGGACCCTCGTATAATTCGAACCCCCCACTTTAAAGCCTTTTTTTTTTTTTTTTTTTGTCCAAAATTTCTCGACTTATGCGCGGGTAAATACGGTAACTTTGCGATCGGTAATTTTTTAATTGTTAAATTTATATTATGGTTTTAAAAAGTTGAGTAAAACAGAATAGTACCCGACTTTTTGGTACGTACAAAATAAATAGCGCTCCAGTTTTCAAGTCCATGCGCATTAGTAGGTGCTACCTGACGTCACTATATGTGAAATCACCAGCGCTTTTTAGTTTTGTTTTGGAATCTGTTTTTTATGATTTCCTCACTATTTCCTACTCTTCCTTATATGATTTCCTATTATGCATTATATTAAAAGGATATTTTTTTTTCAGGATTATTTCTCAATGGCCTTTACAGAAAACTGAAAATTTACATAAGGTAAAAGGAAATTTTTTTGGGAGGGGAATGTTCCACGACTAGGGAGGATGAGAGCCGCTGTTTGGGCATGAAGTTTACAAGTTTTGTACGGACAGGAATTTACTATGTTCAGTGCATTATAATGTCTCGTCAGTGTAAAAATAAGCCGGACGTTTTGTTGTGTGTGTGGTGAACTTACACTGAAGATTCAACAATATAGCTTCGCACCATCAGTTAGAAAGGCTTATGAACTGTACTTTGGCTGTAGAATTGGGGACCAGGATAAGTCCTGGGCTCTAGATATACGCTGCAACTCATGTTCCAAGAATCTGAAAAACTGTTATAAGGAAAACGTAGTAGAATGAAATTGCAGTATGCATGGTTTGGCGGAACTGATCAATCATGTAACAGACTGTTACTTTTCTTAGACAAATGTGAAGAAGGGGTTCTCTTCACAATCCAAACATTTTATTCAGTATCTAAACTTACACTCCGCTATGGGACCAGTTCCTCATTCTAAAGGTCTCCCAATACCTACAGCGGCAGATAAATATATTGTTGATTCAGAGAAAGACACCTCCGATGATCCAAGTACCAAGATATTGAATTTCAGTCATCTACATCTATGGCATGTTGTTCATATCATTAAACCACACAGGCGAAGCTTAACAATCTTCTACGGGACCTAAAACTCTCTCAAAGAGTACAAACTATCTACAAAATTACTGGTTTCTTAGACTTCAAGATTGGAGTTCATTAGAGAAAGGTGTAAAAATAACTTGGCGGCAGGCAAAGCCATTCATTTTGTAGACTCTTTTACGGAGAAAGAAGACATCGTATATAGCTGCAATCACATGTGATTTCAGAGCCGCAACTAAAGTTTTTGACACCCGGGGAAACTTTAATTATGGCGCGGAAAAAAAAAAAAAAAAAAAAAAAAAAGCGAGAGAAAAGTTTGAAATTTTTTTGAAACGGAACGACATTCAATAAATGCCGTTAGAAAGAAATAAAATCAGGACCTAGCATTTTGACAATTGAAACACCAGGAAGATGTCATTTTATTACCAATTCGGAAGTCGGTGAAACTTTAAATCTATTTAACCCTTTATAAGGCCGTGGTAAAATACTTACCACCTACGGTCTATTAAATACAGAAATCAATTGTCATTAGTGAATTTTCTGATTTTTGTTCAGTTATATTGGATGCATATTTTTTCCATACATCTAGATTCTACATTATATTTGGCATAAGAATTTTCTTTCATTCACAATTTTTAAGAAAGCTCGAATAATTACTCGACAATTAAGCATAAGAATCATCGCTTTTAATTATATATTTTTGCGTTTCATTCCGTGTACAAGCAACAGGTAGTTTTCCGACTTTGATTTTGTGTATAATTTATGTATTCTCCTGCAAAAATTGCTATGTTTGTTTAATACTTGTTTCTCCAGTTTTCACGAGGGATATTACAGTAGAGGGAAAATATAGGAATTAATCCTAAAAAATGGGCCAGAAAATTTTCAAGTAATTTCGACTCTCTGCGCATACACTCGGCTTATAAATGGTTAATTTCACTTCGAATTAACTTTACATATAATTGTGCTTTTAAATTAAGGATGTAATTTACAATTTAAAGTCAAAACTGGAAAAAAAATCTATTAGTATTTACGCAGAAAAGTAGAAGAAACATCATAATCCTTTCTTTTGTTTTATTTTACATAAAGAAATGGCTTTTTTTTCCCCCCGAAAATTTGGCTTTTGAGCTTTCTTTGCAGCAAAAGCTGTAATAATGTCATCGTAAGAAATCAATGATGCTTTTTTGTATTCGATTGAGATATACTCAAATTGGAAAGTCTATTTTGCTCCATAGTTTTTTAATTTTTTATAATTTTCAGCTTGTTAAAGCTTCTCTCAAGTGTGACTGGAAGAATTGATAATTTTAAGGCTGTGGTCAAATTTGAATAGCCTTCCAGATTATGCTTATGAATGAGACTCAAAAGGATTGATGCAGATGCTGTTTCCATAGTGTCGTCAGAGAGGGATTTTTTAAACTTTCTCCTAAAAACTTTTCTATATTTAGGTCATTTTTTATATACACTCATGTCCATAAATTAAGGATAATGAAGTTCAGGCAAAGAAAGAGAAAGAAGAAAAACAAATTTGACTTATTTGTAAAGTCTATTTATTAAAAAAAAAGTAAAGAGCAAAAAAGATGCTATATGTTTGACATAATTAATAAAAATTGCAAGTTTTACTCCCTTGACCAAATTTCAAAAAAGAACCTATATACAAAAAACAGTATAACATGGTTAGTAGGATGGTTAATACGGAGTATGTCTCCCGGACGATGCAATACAGGCCTGACAACGCCTAGGCATGCTGAGTATCAAATGATCAATCTGATCTTGGGGAATATTACACCACTCATCAAGCAATGCACTCCGAAGTTCCGGTAGACAGGTGGGAGGGGGTTGACGGGCTGCAATTCGTCGGCCAAGCATATCCCACACATGCTCTATTGGATTCAAGTCCGGTGAGTATGCTGGCCAATGCATACGGGTGATATCCTCCGATTGAAGGCATTCGTCTACAATGTTTGCACGGTGAGGACGGGCGTTGTCATCCATAAACACAAATTCAGCACCCATGGCGCCCCGAAACAAACGTACATGTTGTTCCAGAATGACATCCCAATAGATGTGGCCTGCCATCGTTACACTCTGAACATGCAGGTCAGTTCTGGAACCAAGAATAATTTCTCCCCAAACGAGCCATCCTGCACCACCGTAACGGTGTCTTTCAATGGTGTTCTCTTGGTGGTAACGGGTACCTGGCGCTCTCCAGATGAATGTCCGGCGAGAATCAGACTCCAAACTAAACCTGGACTCGTCGGAAAACATCACACAAGACCACTGTTGCGGTGTCCACAATGCATGCTCTCTACTCCAGGTTAATCGCAGGCGACAGTGAGTTGCGGTAAGTGGAACACATCTGACAGGCCTACGAGCATATAGACCAATGTGCCCTAAGCGTCTGTACACGGTCTGCCTTGAAACTGTCGTACCGGTAGCTGAAGAGAGCTGACGAGACAGGTCTGATGCTGTACTCCGTCTGTTTCTTTTGGCAGTAACTGCCAAATAGCGGTCCTCATTCAGCGTTGTAACTCGGGGGCGACCTGTGCTGTAACGTCTACTCACATTACCATCATCTTGGAATCGTTGCCAAAGCCTGGAGATGACACTCTGGGCGATTCCAAGTTCCTCGGATACTTCCAGCTGGGTACGTCCACATTCCAGTCGTCCGATAATTCTGCCACGTAAAACATCATCCAAATGCCTACTTTGTGCCATAACTATGCGGTTTTTGCACTGAAAGGCTTTCACAGCGCTTGTGAACAATTTTACTTCTTTGCCACCATTCCTTATATACCCCTCTCTTACACTCTCGTCATTGTGACGTACCATCCACGCCATCTGGTGGTTTCCTGTAATTTGCATATTCTTCTTCAAGATGTGTGTGATCATTCCACAGGTGAAACTTTTATTTTAGAGATCAATTTCTGTGTGATTCTGAATTATCCTTAATTTATGGACATGAGTGTAGAAGTGCTTACTTTTGAGCTTCGGATTTCAGTTCTATATTCATTTGGTGGATTTTATCCCATTCAGGATTCTAAAGTTATCACTAATCATTTCGCGAGCCTGAAAACGAGATTTTAGCACACTCATTATTTTGTCGGTAATTTCTAATAGAGGAATTCTAAATTTTTCTATCTTTGAAAATTTCGAACTTTCATCTTCCCAAGATTCAACAAACATCATCTTTTTCTTCCATTTTTGTTTTTCATTAAAATCAGGAAGTAAAATTATTATTAGCTATTAATTTTTCCTTCTGTTATTGCAGCGAATATAGCTTTGTCTCTGGTTGATTCCAGAAGAGACCTCTAGTACGCCTTACTGTTTCATCTACGGTTATATAATTTCTTTGGAGAAATTGGTTCACGCGGTTTTTTTTTTTTTTTTTTATTGTTATACCTAAAACACGTGAAAATAATAAATTCAAATTTTTTATGCATTTTACAACGAGAGAGCCTCCGTCTTTGTTTCCGATACAGACAGAGGATTGGATGTTAATTTTTCCAGAACTTTGTTAATGCCATCAAAATATGTATAAACTGCTTCAACAGCTTTTATTCTTGCTGACCATCTAGTTTTACTGTTTTCTTTTAAAGAGAGCGGAACATACAAAAGTAAACTATTTGAAGCCAATTTGGCTAAAGTGTCATAGTTACAACCGTAATCACGCCTTTTTCTACAAATGTAAAAATGCTTTTTTTTTTTTTTTAATCGTAAGTGAAATCTGACGCCACTTTCCTTGAAACAGAGGCGGAGGTTGCCACCTACGTCCAGTGGCGTATCTAGAGAAGGGCAAGAGGGAGTATCTGTCTCCGGACACAACACACAGGAGGGGCCAAATTATAATTTCGAACAGCCATTGTTGTCCATTCTAGCAAACAGAAAGAGATGCGGAAACTTCACTTGTTCCCGGAAGCTGATAACTCTATCTACGCTTCTGACTATGCCTTAAATCGGACCTGCTCGAGTCATCGACTAAAACAGATCGGTCATTGCCAGCCGATGGGTCTCCAGGCATGGGCGCCTGCAGAATATTTCCCAGGGACTACTCCAGGAGGGGGGGCAAAGACTAACGTATGGTTACCATGTTGGAAAGAGCAAAAAGCAAGGGAAAATACTGCATACAAAAATCCAGGGGGGGGGCATTGCCCCCTTGCCCTATGCTGCCGGCGCCCATGTCTCCAGGGGCTCTTTCCTTTGCTTTGTGACAAAACGCTCCCACAATGTCCCATTCGAAAAACTATGTATGTCTAAAGAGGTGTAACAATACCAGCTTTTTCAGACAGGACGCTTGGGCACAAAGTCACAAAACTGGAAAACAAAAATCTTCATGGAACGATAACTGATTGTGGCGCCCCTTATCACGGCGCCCAGGGCACTTACCCCGTTTGCCCTCCCTTTCAGACCTGTGTGATTTGAATAGTCTATTTCAAGCATTGGGACATGACATGAACATAATCCAACAAGTGGCACCAGTTTATTGGCCCGTCCAAACGTAGTATCAAGGCATTGCTCCTCCTTAAAGGCAGTGTTTTTCCTTCTGTCCCTGTAGCATATTCTACTAGTACAAAGGAAACTTAACGAAGTTATGAGTGCTATGGTGAATTTAATTAGTACACTATATAATTGGCACATTTTATGGAGATTTAAAAATCACTGAGATATTAACAGGCACGCAGGAGGGATACATTAAATTTTGCTGCTGTTTTTGTGAATAGGATAGCTGTGACAGAAAAATATAGTTTAAAGAAACTAAAAAACCATGCTTTAGTGATAAATTGAACTAACAAAAAAGTGAAAAATAATTCTTAATATAGAAATAAATTAATGAACAAAAAAAGTACTATTGTGAAAAAAGTGTGGGGCGCTTTGTGCTATATTTTTTGTATCATTTTTGTACTAATCGAATATTCTCAGGAACTGATATATGGAGCACCCCACACTTTTTTTTCACAATACTACTATTTTTCGTTCATTAATTTATTTCTATACTAAGAAATATTTTTCACTTTTTAGTTAGTTCAATTTATCACTAAAACGTGTTTTTAAATTATATTTATTTTTCACTTTCTAGTTCGATTTGCTATTAATAATTTTTTTTCACTGTGCACCAGTGGGGTAGTCAGGATTTTATTTCGAGGAGGGCTGGGTATCAAATTTAAAGCTAAAGTTCAATTGTAAGCTAAATATCAAATTGTAAGCTAAGTAAAGGGTTCCATTTCGGGGAGGGGCAGCAGCCCCCTCAGGCTACGCCCCTGCTGTGCACCAAAATATTAATTAACCTGCAGTTAAATGCTACCTTCCTCACGAAAAAGGAAAAGTCGGTCTCTAATCAACAAACAAGTTTCATAACGACTACAACAAACACAAACATCCATGTAATACTATACAATATTAGGGTAAAATTTTTTGATTTGCCATCTAGATTTCAAAAACGTAACTGCACAAACATACCATTGAATACAGTTACCAATAGCGAGAGAGGTTCTACTCCATTGTGCTGAGCCGAGTTCCGAAACGGCACGCATGCGTAGACTGCCCTTGCTCCATCTCTCTCACTCTCACGTAAAGGATCTCTAAGAAAATTACTAATCCTGACGATCCTAATTGTTATTTCCAAAACATTTTTTTTTTTCTTTCGAGTGTTTGAACTGTTTATGGCGGGAGAAATTAAATTCTTTTAATACAAGCATAATAAAATACAAAAAACAAACCTAATTAAAATTACAGCAGAACAGAACGGTCTATTATTGTAGCACAGACTGAAATTACAGTGTGAAGCCTTACAAGCTTTTTAGCCGAAAAAGTACCGATGATTTCGGCAAAATCCAGCTCCCCCGAGTAAATGGCTTTCGATGCTAAGTGATCGCTTGGCCCTGCCATGCCCGTGTGGATGTAACACTGAACACGGTAGATGGCTGAAGTGTGAAAGTCTAGGGTTCTGCCCTACCGCGTGGCTGTCGGTCTAGTTCAGGGCGCTTTTCTCCAGATGCAACGTGAATACACGTTACAATGTTAACACCCCTAAAAAAGTCCTCTCCCAAGGCAGATACTTCTCTTTACATTTAATCAAGACTCATTTTATGGTGGTTAGACAAAAATGTCATTATTCAAGATATTAATTATTAATTTATTTATTAATTAAACAAAGTTTAAGAAATATTAAAACTACTGAAATTTTTGGCGAGCTCTGTTGCAATTCTCGTGACCCACAGTTTAAGAAACTCTGTTCTGTAACATGAACTTAGATCATCATTAGAGAGGAGGGGAGGTACTTGGCTGAGTTCCCCCCCCCCCTTCTCGATCTGCCAATGGTCCATTTAACTTTAAAGAATCTTTAGATTAATTTTAATGTCACGGGTTATCAGATATGTCTCATATTGCAAATAGAAACAACAGTGCAAACTCAGTTCAGCTTTTGCTGCATCTTAAAGCAGTGTGCGTGTGTGTGTAAAGATTGCGACCAGGGCGGCCCTACGGTATGTGTTGCCCCTTGCAAACAGGGCTTTATTATCTCATGGGCAAATTGAGACTTTGCCTAGGGCCCTGAACTTCAAATGTTGTTCTGAAATATTCTTTTTAATATCAAAATTTTATGCAAAATAAAACAATTTTTATAGATGGCGCCCCTAAATTCTCCAATGCCCTGGGCCCCTGTTGTTCATAATCAGTTTGCAACCGTAAAAAAGGCACCCCCTTTTTGTGCACTAGATCAGTACGAATCATCGAAATGGCGCCCTGATGGCATGCTTACCTTGCTTATCGGGTAGAGCCTCCCCCAAGCGCGACTTTGTCACAAATATTAGTTTTGGTGACAAATGGAAACACATTTTCACAGCATGGAGCAGGTAACCCTGTCTAAATTACATTTTAAAGCAAGACCAACTTTGATAATTTCTTTTTTTCTTTTAAAATAAAAATTAATTGATTAATTAACAAAGAAAAATCTGAGAAACTCATATTTTAAATAAGTACTTTAAACACAGTAAATTAAAAACGTATCATAATTAATGCGTTGGCCTTATTTGTCTTCCTGGTTCCATTACATTGGAAAGTGTATCATATTTTGTCAGTGTGCCATATTTGGTCTTCCTTGCTTTACAAAATACTTTTTTGGAATAAACATCTAAATTAAAATTGCCTATAAAAACTATTTTACAAAATTCGTGAGGCATATACTAACTATATTTGACCATTATAAATACTGTTTGGAATGTGCACCATAATCCACAAGGGTGCCGTATTTGTCTTTCTTGTTCCATAAAACACTTCTTCTAAAACACTTCACATTGAAATCTATATTAAAATCACTTACTAAAATTATTTTTAAAAACTTGCTATGAATGTTTTTAAGAAAAGCACAGAATTACCACTTTTCTAAAATCTTCAGCAAAAAGTAAAGTACGGATCATGTAGATAGCAAGAAAAATCAAATATTGCATCTACATAGGAAAACATTAAAAACTCTTTGGACAGCCTAAAATGTGCTTTTTGGAAAAATTAGACACAGTAAACCTCCAAAAATTGGCCACCCGCTGCTTCTAAAAATGTTTTGACCTAATTCTCTCCATACCCCCCCCCCCCCCCACACACACACACACCAAGAAAAAGAACAAAATTCCAATCACACAAAAAGAGTTATCTATCTCAAAGCCCCTCCAAAGAATTGTAATTTATAACAGCGGTTCCCAACCTCTTAACAATGTGCTTCCCCAACAAAGGATAACTTAGGATGGTGCCTCCCCCACATCCCTCAGTATACACAGTTTTTTATTCTTACAATGAACAGTTAGCCACCTTTTCTACAAAATTAGGCTATTGGTAAAGGGGGGGGGGTACATATATACTTATTGCCATGTTGAAAAGAACAAAAAGTAGGAAAACAAATGTCGTAAAAAAATTCAATAAAATCTATTTACTGTTGTTTTCTTGAGCTTCTTGGAGGAAAAATTTAATATCCTGCAATATTTTTATTTGGTGGTGTTCTACTTGAAGAGCAAGCTTCTTCACCCTATGCACTATTGAAGTACACTTTTTTTTAATGAGGAGAAAAAAAGCTATTTGTATAAACATTTAATTCTCATTAAAGAAAAAAAATATTGTACATTTCAGGTGGGGGTGGGGCGCTTGGGCCCATCCGGGAGTGGGGGTGGGGTGCCTCTTGCCTATGGTTTTGATTGAAAGTATGTTTCGATCACTTATGGTTAAAAAGATAACCGCGTTAGCGTCTATTTTGAATCACCCAGTATGTAACCATGCACATAATACAGAATAAAATCCACTAACACAAGAATAAATCAGCATAAGAAGCCAGTTATAAGAAAAGATATTTATTTACTGTCATTCAAACTTCAACTATAATTCATTATGCTTTCACGCTGCAGTGAGTGGTTAGAAATTACATTGGTGTCTGCATATCATGTTCACGTGACGGATGACATTTCGTATCAATGACTGCTATCACAGTGACTTGAGCACCAAAAAAAAAAAAAAAAAGACAAACAAGCTTATGTACAAACTCCGCATGAAAACGCAAACACTCTAATGTACAAAGAAAAAATATCTTATAAAAACACAGGGTAAAATTACATTAAAACGTGTACAGCACATGTTACACAATAAAATAAATTAGACTTTCCTCATAAAGTTGTATATGAGTGAACAAAAATGTGAGTACAATAAACATGGCAGTACAGCTATACTCAAGTATGCAGAGCACAAAATATCTAAATAACTGATATTTCAGTGCAAAATTGAATAAAAGAAATCCAAGAAGCCGTTTTCAAACACCCAGACTAGTTCTTCAGAAAAAATTCTAATAACTTACATATTGAATTCATTACTGATAATAATAAACACCACTAATCAAAAAATGTTATTTTCAGCCTTAAACACATATAAGTTATACACACATACATAAAACTTTCAAACAATGAACAATAATTTATTATTCCGAGATTGATAGGCTCAGTAGGATAAACTATTATCCATTCAGCAATCAAAAATATTTAAAACAATATTTTTGATGCACGACACCCAAAAGAAATAAATTGGCACAATTGAAAACGTGTTAACACTAGACATTTCGGTGGCAGAAATAAAATTAAGTGAAATAAATTCACTTATTAAAGAATGTATTTTTAATCAGTCATGTAGCAATACAAAAGTTCTTCCATATCAACTAATTAAAAATTAAAGGACACCCAACTCTTTCAGTTAGCATACCTTCTAAAAAATTACATTGTTTTTTTTTTCCTCCAAAAAAATGTACAAATAAATTAATCATTGTGTTTTAGCAGTGGAAAAATTTAAGGATACTACAATTTAATTACTTATATATTTTTGCAAATACATGAAATACAATTTCCTCGTGTATATTATAATGTTAGATTTTTTAAAACCCTTTCCTTCTCATTGACAGACCTGGACTGGGAGGGTAGGGGGCCCACCCATCTTAACAGAACAGGGGGTTACTGTGCAAGCAGCCTATGAGTAGTAAAATGTGTTAAATTTTAGGGGCTCAGGAGATATATAGTATTATAACACAAACACTTCTACAGCTGAAATGTTTGTGCCAGACAAGTCAAGATAGAGTCTGACTTATGGGAAGGTCTGACCACTGCAGACAATTGGCCACACTGGTCAGTCCAGCCCCGCTTATTGAGTATATAGACATATGCACACTATGAAAAGAGTGTAAGTAAGGGCATTTGTAAGGTATATAAATATCAAAACAAAATTAATTCACAAGTTGTACCAAAGAAATACAACACATTGATAATGAACAGGAAGCTGAAATAAACAATACAATGATTAGTAAATATTTAATGATTCAAGTTTCTTTTTTAATTGCTAACTCTTAAATATGCATTTATTTTAATATTATTATTAATTGCTTTATTTTTGAGCATGTCTTTTTATAGCAGACTTGATATTTTCTACTTTTTCTACAGTAAAAAAGGATGGAACACTGGATGAAACAAATAAAATTAAAACCCACTCATCATGAATAAATATATTACTATAAGATAAAATTGTATTTCTACATTTCATCAAAAATGATTTATTTAAAAAATTAACCATTAAAGAAGTTTCAGCACACTAATAAATCACCTGCACAACTATCTGTACACAATCAAATTTCTAGAAATTCCACCAACTCCTCAAATACTAATTTTAAATTTAAGGATAAGATAGTAAACTAAACTTTTAGGCCAGATACTGAATGGCTTCTTTGCCAGTAAAAATAACACATAAAAATAAAAGATGGAATATCCACTAAATACTTTAAGCTAAGGAAACCAAATACCTCATTAGAAGTCTTCCCTTTAATCTGAATCCTGAATTTTTCAATAGAAATTTTAAAAATAATCAATACAATTTTCATCTTTAAAAGAAAATATCTTGCTTGTCCAGAGAAAAGAGCTTTCATAAAAAAACCTTTTAGCTTTTTATTTTCTTCCCTAAATCAATCAATTTTCTTATAGAATCATTATTGATTAGTATGGCAGTAATTATAAATTTTAAAACAATTAAGCGCATACAACTAAACAATTTTTGTGTTTCTAAGGTTACAAACAAATTTGCAGAAGGATTTACAATTTTACAATAAATATTAGAGGTTGAAAAGTTTATAAGTACTTTTTTTTTTTTAAAAAGATTTAAAAAAAAAAAAAAAGGATTAAACTTCTTTATCTCCTCGTGAATCACTCAAGATTTGCTCAGCAGATGGCACCATAAACAACATGGCTTGCACAAGTATTAAGGACACATTGACTAATTTGCTCGTTCATGAAAAGGGAAGGCCAGTACAACCAAAGCGGTATTACTTTGAATACAACTGAAGAAGGCCCTGATGCACAGTTAAAACACAGTCTGACAGATTTTAAGGTATTTCACTATTCTGCCACAGTATTTTTATTATACTAAAGTGAGGTGGAGGACGGAGGTAATGCAGTAGACTGTACAGTAGAAAATCATAGGCTAAGGTTTGCTTAGCAAATTCTATTTATTTCCATCACCAAACAAACTGAGACAATACTTATTTTTTAAATTCAAATTTTACTTTCTCCCACACTGAAATACGAGGGATTTTCGGAAACTAAGGTCCGAATCGTCGTAGCTAATCGAATGTTGCACAAACATTGAAATGCGCATGCGTACCAACTCCCGGCATACCTTGCTCGTCAAACGACGCCATTTGCATTGGTATTGTTGCATTGTGCTAAGTACAATGCTACTTCAAAATGTTTAAAACAATCGATCAGCCCGCCGACTGTGAAATACGGTCAGTGATTCGGTTTTTGACAGCAAAGAACGTTTCAGCAGCGGAAATTCATAGACAGATAAGCGACGTGTTGCTGCATGACAATGCCAGACCCCATTCTGCCAATAACACACAAAATCTGATCAGATCTTTTGGATGGGAACAGATTGACCACCCACCGTACAGTCCAGATTTGGCTCCGAGCGATTTTCACTTGTTTCGCTACCAAAAGAGTTTCTCGGCAGCAAGCGCTTCAACACAACTGACGAGGTGAAAGAAGAAGTTCAAGACTGGTTATCCTCACAGGCGGCAGACTTCTACGACTTAGGCATACAGAAGCTCGTAGAACGTTATGACAAATGTTTAAACAAATATGGAAACTATGTAGAAAAATAGAGACACATGTAAGGAATTTAAAATATAAAGTGTTTTGAAAAAATCTGTAATGTTTTATGTTTTATAAGTAAACGGACCTTAGTTTCCGAATATCCCTCGTGCATATTATGAGAACTGTTTGCTATTTTCAGAAAAGGCAGCTGTCCTATTGGTTGCAAGGTTTGTTGAAATGGGGGAAATGGAAAAATACACAATCCTAAAAAATTAATACTACTGTTAACTAGCTAGAACAGTTTCACTAAAGTCAGCATCTCAAAGTGTGTGTTTCATTCATAAGCAGGGCCTAACTATAACACATTGTCTAGGGTACTTTTCAAATTTTATGTCCTTGTATATAGCTGGGTCAGTTTTTGAGCCTCTGCACATAGCTTTAAACTCAAGTTTTTGGCATACTTGTATGTGTGTCTGGGGAACATGTCCCAAATACTTGTGTGATAATCAAGACTTGCTCTTAAGAAAGAAGCTAGCAGAAGCTTAAGTTGATAAGATGACAGCCAGCAAATGGCAACAGCACACTGTTCTATCAATGATACAATTTCTAGTTTTGAGGTTTTGCTTTAAGGTGTATGACGTAATTATTTTAGATAGAAAATGGTGAACTGATTTGGTAACACCATACTATATTTTGGAAGGGAGTTTTCAACATCAAATGGATTTCTAGTTTTTACAACAAAGATAACATTCTGAAAATTAGAAAGGAAACTTCTTATATACTGCATAACAAGTCAAACTTGTCAGTATATGAATACATTAGACAAAACAGTTATGGAATTTCTTCAAAGGCTTCAGACTTGAGGTGGTCAAAAACATTGTTTAAAAAGATAATATTAAAAGCAACTCAATATTATTTTATGTTTACCATTATCAAATACTAATGTGTCATTTATTTAAACCATTGCCTAATTTAAATTTCTGACGAAATTAAAAGTAACTTTAAAAAAAAAAAAAAAAAAAAACTCACAGAAATCTGTCATTTACATAAAAGATCAAAGATAATACAAATCGTAAATTGTGGTGATTGTAAAAAGAGAAATACAAGTTAATATGAATATAATAATTCAGTTTAAGCTGAAAAAATATCAAGTTATTTTCTACATTTATGTATTATTTCTTATGACTAGCAATAGAAGAAAATATTTTCACATGAATGACACAAACTGAGATCAATATTGAGATACATAATTTGTAGGACAATTTTCTGCAACAATTATTCACACAAAAAGCTACATTTTACTTTAAAAAATAATTTTCTTTTTTGGATTTTTGCAAGAAATCTTCATTTTTTTGACTAAGGCAACCAATAGCTTATTAACTTGATAATTTATGATGAAAAATTGATGTTTGTTGAACCTGTCTTCTATGGCATACGCTCAATAAATTTATACAAAAGTCACTAACATACAAAAAACTAACCAATTATTGAACCCATAACATTTCTTTTTCTTTTTTTAAAAGTGTAATTTATTTCATTTTATTAATGTATAATTCATTATTGCTCTTGATACATACTACAATACAGAGAACATTTTCTCATTTCAAGTTTTTTACATAGTAATCAAAAACAAGTTTCTGAGCTAGCAAAATGCAATTTTATCAGACATATTTATTCATAGTAGCAAATTTAATGGTGTAATTTCTATCCCATGTGTTTTTTAATCTATTTATTATAACAAAAGATGTATTTGCTTGTTTGTTTGTCAACAGTGTTATGGACAAACAGCTACACGTAGAAACACCAAATTTGGTTTACAGGAAGTTCTAAACATGAAGTTGAGCACCTCGAAACGATTTTTTAAAAATTTGGTCTAGAAATGTTCTTTATTTTATTTTTTTTAACAATTTTTTGCATTTTTTCTCACCTAATGCTTAATAACAGTGGTGCTTAGTAACAGCATTACGCTTGCAGCAAAACGGCATTTGCATCATTGGATAGAGGAGAACAATTTCTTTTAAAAACAGTTTGTTCTGAATACGCAACATAATTTGTACAAAGTATCCGTTTTGACGAATTTTTTCATAAAATAATTTTAAAACTGTTGCATCTTTAATTCTATCCATCATAACTTTCTGATATTTTGGAAAATGATGAAACATTCATTTCACCTTCTTTTAAAAGAAAAACAAAAAATGTGCCTAAATCAGGTGATTAAAAAAAAAATTTTTAATGTAATAGTATGTTTAGAATTCAGTTATATCTGCAGGGGTTTGAAGCCATTATTGAATTTACAGTCAAGTTATCATTTTTTATATAACACTGCCACAAAAGAAATTGAATGCTGTTTTTTCAAAAATGAATTATCCAGCACTGTTTTCGATGGAGTTTTTAAATGGAGTACATTTTCGAATTGCAAATAAGATCAATTTTTGTGACGCTAAATGCTTTCAAGTAAGTTGGAGAAGAAAAATGTAACTTTGATAAATTTTTAAACAAATGTATTTTGAAAAACTTCCTGTTCTGTAAATACATAAAAATTACGCCACGATCTTAATGCAATTTATTCCCGTTGCTTTTTTACAGCCGAAATTGATTACAATTTACGATACAAATAAAGTAAAGGAAAAAAAATTAAGATTATCATTATTAAAGTGGTATTTCAGTCCAATGCTTATATTTAAAATGCTTAAACACAGCTGAAAATGTTCTTCATTTTAAATGATACAAGATCTGTTTACAGTGCTATATATTTAGATTGGTACCTCTTGGATATTTTGGGTTGCTAAATATGCCAATTTGACAAGAATTATGCATAAAAATATATGGAGAGCTGTTTAAATAGCAGCCATAAATAATAACTAAAAACTCACATTGAATAACTTTTTAAAAGGAAATGCTTTCAAATTTTAGTTTCTGTTTTTTAAAATAACAGAATTATCAGAGCCGAAAGACTTTGCTATTCCTCACAAATGACAGGAAAAAGCAATTATAGATAAATCTGGGTGTACGAGTAGAGGATTTCTAATATTTTACATGGGTTGATTCCTATTTTATTGCCACTTGGGCGAGAGTGGGGGCGTTAAAGAAACACATGCAATTACCAAGATCATTTTTTGTAATAATGTGGCAACCGCAATTTAGAATTAAAATGGTGGTTTGTAACAACATGCAAGTACAGCATTACTTATTTATTTATTTATTTAGGGTTGTCAATTAATGCAGCACATTCAGTGCCTTCAAATTCTTTAACTGGTGCGTTTATCACTAATTTGTTCACTTTCGTTTCCATCGAGTTCTTTTGAGACTGTTGGAACTTGTGCATAACTCTTAGTGACCCATGACTGCGAAGCTGGGCAAAGTGCGATGATTTTTTAGATTGGCGAGAGTGGGGCGTGAAAGTAGGAATCAACCATTTACATAATTTTTTTCATTGAACTTCCTCCTTATGTAATGCGTTCTTAAATCAATAATATAAATTTAACATAGCTTTTCATGATGAGAGTAGTTATTATTCCTAATAAAAGCATATTTAACTATGAAACAAGCATTTGATTTGCATAAAAAACTTTAATTTATATGTCAAAGCAGTCCATGTACAAGATACAACCTTATAAGAGCAGCTCGCATTTTTGGCTTAGAGCTACTTATACATTGCTTCTAGAGTGTTACTTCTATGCATACTTATGTTACATATTATAATTTTACAATGTTTAAGGCTTTGTTAACAACCATTTCTTTTTAGGTTATCTAAAGATCCGAGTTCAAAATATCATTATGATTGTTCTATTATTATAAATTAGTTGGCAGATTGTTGCTTTACGATAAAGACGAAAGATGAATTTTGAACAAGAAGTTGCATTAAGAATATAATAGGAACAAGACTATATTAAAAACCCAAAATTTTAATTTTATCAATTGTTTGGTTCACTTGTCACCTTTGCTCTTTGAAAATGTAACTTAAATATAGACAAATATGGTTATAAGCCAGATGTCCAGTATTATAATTTTTTTTTTTCTTCACGACAATTGATACAAATTCTTGCTATGGGCATAATTGTGTTTCATGGTTACCTGAGCATTTGCCACACATAGCTATACTGTTATTTTCTTTACAGAACAATCTATGTAGATTTAAGCCTAAATTTAGTGCTTATTTCAATTTCTTATTTTGAATCCTTACAGAAATCATCATCGAAGACTTTTGGAGTATGCACAAACTACTCAATACAAATAAATATAACATATATTGTATTAGCCCAACTATAATGTGATATTTTTTGACTGATCATTTCCCATTAAAAACCTGACTCTTGCTAAATTTGAGGTCTAAATATAAGATTTTTCTGATTATCTTGATGAAAAATTTTGAGGTTGCATTATATTCGGGCTAAAACGGTGGTTTGATTTTTCTAATACCAAGGAATTTAAGCTATTTGTTACCTTATTCTTAAAAAAAAAAAAATAATAGCACAAAAAAGCCACTTTTTTATATATAAAAGCTCTTACACATTACAATGTTTGCTGATTAAAAACAAACATAATATCATAAGAGCAAAAGAATATCTTTAAAATAAGTAAGCATATATTTATAATATTGATGAACATGACTAAACATTAGGGTGGACCAATATAATTTTTTTTCAAAATCTTTATTTCCTAAAGTCTCAAAAGTTGTAAATTGATATGAATAAGATGTGTGCAAAATTTGAATGTTCTAGGACAATGTCTTGGGGTTGCACATCAAGCTTGAAATTTAGAAATTTTTGAAAAATATAGCTTCATTAAAACAAAAAAAAAATTTATTTTTTGAATTATTAGGCTCCCGAGGTTTTAGGAGTTGTATATTGTTATGAATAAGATGTATGCAAAATCTGGAGGGGTAACGACAATTTGTAGGGATTGCACATCAAGCTTGAAATCTATAAATGTCTAAAAATTATGTGTTTGGCACAAAGAACATAGCTTGCTGAAAATGGAGCCCAATTCAACATACTTTCTGGTGTACATATTTTGTGACATGTGTCACCGTGTGATTTTAAGAATTTCACTGGAAATTTGGGAGAGTTTACATGAAATCCATTGATCTTGGGACCCGCACATGCATTGGCGGTGATGGCGAATCATCGAATTTTCTAAAGAACAAAGGTGTCATCCAAAATCTAGAAACGAAGTTCTCTAATCTCTGCTGTCTATCCATCTATGATGATTGTTTCATACAATCTAGATTATTAAACTTGACATAAAATGCCGCGGTTTGATTTGAAGTCGGGCTTTTACATTCTCATTAAAATGCATGCTCCAATAATTGGGTGCTTGGGTTGGCACAGGCAGCATTCAGATAGCAGGCAAATGAACGAGGTGGGGCCTGGGTAATGTAGTTACGATTGTGGTTGAACTAGAGAAGAGCTGCAAATATTAAAACTATTTTTCAGTGGGACTAATTCCTTAAAAATTATAATTTTTGCTTTCTATATATTTGTTTCAAAAAATGCATATTTTTCAGATATTTATGGATTTCAAACTCGATGTGCAATTCCTAAAAATTGTCACAGCCCCTTCAGATTTTGCATATATGCAGATTTTGCATATGTCTTATTTATAACAATATACAATTTCTAAAAGCTTGGGAGCCTAAAAATTAGAAAAAGAATTTTTTTGGTCAATTTTTAAAAAAAGTAAAATTTTTCAGTAATTTCTAGATTTCAAGCTTGATGCGCAACCCCGAAACATTGTCGTAGAACATTCAAATTTTACACATGTCTTACTTCTAATTTACAACTATTGAGACCTCAGGAGATATAAAAAAAAAAATTTCTATCCACCCTACTAAACACCCATCTCATGAATAAACAGACACTTTTAAACATCTCTCTTCACTCATACACATAAATCTTTTAAAAAATTAAATACATTTATTTGTCAGCAGGCATTAATGTGATGTTATTTTTATGCACAGCATAAAGGCAAAATTTACATATACTAAAACAATGATTCCCAACCAGTGGTTCGCAAAAATAATATATAATGACGACACAAGGAGTCAGACAATTTCTTTTCAATTTTCAAGGGGGTTTGCAAATAAAATAAGGTTGGGAACCACTGCACTTAAAAAATATGCATATGAAAAATTTTTGATAGCACACACTCTCCCTCTCAAAATTTACATTTACATCCTCTCAAGTGTTAGGGAGGGAGATACAACATGAACTTCCTTCTCTAAATACAGAAGGTATGCAATACATTTGTTTACTAAACATTTGCCATATTAATTTCCAGTTTTCATAATATAAGTAGTATGAAAATATGTACACAACTACATAAAACATATATTTACAAATTAACATAAACTCCAGTTTTACAAATATAGTATTACATTTTCTTGATCAGAGAGAGGAAGTTCTAACGCTTGTAGGCATATACCAAGTGATAGTTATGAATTGTTAACTATTGAAACTTCTAATTATATAGATACAGTCAACATACATGGATAACTAACATTAACCGTCAGTAGAAAGATACAATTTCTTGTTCAAGAACTACATCAATAAAACTTTATATCAAACTACTGGCAACAGCAAAAGCAACATACTCAAACACTATGGAGACTATATATTTAAAGTGGCAGATAAAAGTATAGTGATGTTTTGGTTTGTGATAACTGGGTTTTAAAAAAATGTCTTAACTATTAATACTTGGTTATATGTTTATCCCTTTTAAACTGTTTACTCACACTGTAACTTTTGAATGGCCTTAAGGCATTAAAAACTAATGCGAGGAAATGACACTGTACACAGCAGGGGAATCTTTGGCAGTTGTCTTTACTTCTCTCTCATTACTGTAATACAGTAATGAGAAAGAAAAGGTTAAAACCTAAAGTGGCAGGTTGCTCACAGCCACAAATAGAAATACATTCTGAATTTTAAAAAATAAAATAATAATAAAATGCATTCGTTTGAAAAAAAGTTGAACCTTTTATAGACATAATATTTTTAGAGTTTCATTAATCAAAAGAAAAACAAACTTCTAGTGCAAATGCTATTTTGTTAATACTAATTACTTACAGCAAATTGTAAAAATAAAACAAGGTGTAAGCTAAGTGTCTATCTGAAGATTGAGTAGTACTGAGATGGAAGATTTGAAGCCTACATAATTTGAAATAAGGCAAGCTGAGCACTGAAAAAATGTTTCCAAAATTAAAAAAGTTTTTAATGACTGCCAAGTTCAGCCTCTTAAGACATTATGTTAAAAATTTTGGTATGAAAAATAACACCACAAAATTGTCTACATCTTAATTATCATGCTAATTTGGAGATAAGAAGGGGAATCTAGTTTTAAACATAAACTAAAAGGAATTTAATGGCCAGTGAAACAAGATCTAATAAACAATGAAATTTCAACACATTAATTAAAACCTACAAAAACAGATTATAGCATCATTCTTTTCTTTTCTAATAAGATTATGTAGCACATAACATTTGTGATATTAAATCAAGATATAAAATAAAATGAAGGGTACAAAAATACACTTAAATGAGATACTGTTTATGCTAAATGCCACTAGTTGATTTTCTGCTCTATTGGCATAGTTATAAAAGAAGAAATAGTGCTTCTTATATCAACAAATATGTCTAACATATCAACAACTATACCTGTTAGAATAATCTTATTTTTAATTGCTGCAACTTTGATTATAAAAAAAAAAAAATCCACATTTCTTAAAGTTTGAGGTAAAAGCAAATCATTACCTAATAAAATTTCGTATAGGAATTGACTTTACACAAACACATTTAACACCCACCAGTAAAAAATTCCAGTCTTTTTTATTCTATTAATTCATTGACAAAACAGCACAGAAAATAGAAATGGCACATGGAATGTTATTTTCTTCAAGGCAATATTCTCAGTCTTTGTAATCATGAAAGGCCACAACAGTATCACAAGCATTAAAAAAATGTTATTGATTTTCAGTCTTGAGAATAATTTATTTGCTATAAGAGTAAAAATCACATTCTATTAAGTTCTGAGCACATCATACTAAGCAGTTCTCGAAATGACTGTCCAAGTTTGCCTTGCATAGTTTGACGTTTCAAAATAAAAGACTGGATGGCTGTAAGTTGCTCATAACAGTTTTTACACTTGCTAATTCTGAAAAAAAAAAAAAAAAAAGATTAAAAACTCATTATCTCAAGTTTTCAAAATAATTAATCATGTTAATTGAATGAATACATTACAATTAGATTCATCAGGCATTGGGTGTATATTTTGAATGTTCCAATTTCTATGTTAAACTGAGCAACAAATTGACAAAAAAATTTTAATAAACAAAACATAAAATTATTAAGTTCCAATCCTTAAAATTGGCAAGTAATTTATTCCCTTGAAAAGCATATTTGGAGAGTATAAACATCACAATTCATACTTATATGTTATGGTATTGGTCAGAATGGTATACCATCAAAGACATTTTCTAAAACCTTTATTTTTGCATAAACACTAATGTTAAATTGTACAGTTCAAAATTAATTTTTTAGCAGATAACAGACACTGCATTCCATAAAACTTTGATGATATTGCTCACATCTTAAGTATAATATAGAAATGAATTTAATAAGATTTTGTAAAATAAATAAATAAATGATAGTAAAATATCAATTTTCAAAGATAGTTTCTGAAAAATGTTTGCTTATATTCTAACCAGATTATTATTTTTCTTTCTCTTGCAGTGTTTTAGAAATTCATATTATTTCAAAAATTAATAGTACTGTGCAGACACTTTTAAAAATTTATTTTATCAACTCTAATCCTACTAATATTATAAATGTGAAAGTTTGTGAGTTTGTATGTTGTTACTCATTCGTGGTGAACAGCTGGACAGATTTGGATGAAATTTTGAATGGAGATAGCTTATACCTTGAAGCTATTTTTTTTAGAATTACACACGGATACATTTTTTTCAATATGAGATAACAAATTATAATATTTAAGAAGCATTATTTACGAATAGCCACTAGGTGCAATCTGACACAGGCTACCTCACCAAGAAGAGTGGATCTGTAACAAGTATGTTACCAGTATTTTGAAAGATTAAAATAATTAAAATGAAAACGGTGGTAATGCCTTTTAGATTTAGCTGGGGTACTTGACGGCTGTTTTTGAGTTGAAAGATTTAGCGTACATGTTATAAAATATGCCATTATAGCAGCTTTGGTACATCTTTGATATTTGCCAACATGGCGAGATGGAACTTGGTGGTGCTGAAGCTAGCCAAGAATATGTATAACAATATATGGAGAACTGTTCCAATGGCAACGTAATGGGAAATGGTTATCGATCATGTGCATGCATAAATCACCAAATAATGAAGCCACCATTGATGGCAAATATCCAAGCTTTTAAACAGTTTTTAGAAAAGAAAACATATGGAACACTGTTTTATTTGCAACCTTAATGGGAAATGATAGTACTATACACATGCACTGCTAAGTTGAAAAATTATGAAAAATCAAGATGGGTGGGAACTATACCCAAGGTGTTCAGTAGCTTTTACATATTTGAAAATAGCATAATGTTTAAATTTTTATGTCCCAAGGAAGGAATGCATTAGCTTGTGGCAGCTTTCCTAGCTTGGAACTTTGTAATTTTAAATTAATATGAGTATTAATTAATCTACTATGTATTATTCTTTGTCTTGGATGAAATTATTGAATAATTTTGCTTTAAGAGAAACCATGGATTAAAATTTATGGAAGATAAAGCTACAGCTACTATACTTACAGTACCATTAAAAGTCTGAGCATTTTTAAAGTACCAGTGAGTTAATCTAGTATTTATCTAATATTTGTGTACTTTCTTTTTCCGAGACTAAAAATATAGTATTCCTAGCAAATAGGAATCCAGGGATTTGTGCGATTCAGTCGATATTGAGACTATATGCTAAACAAACACACTCGCAAAGAATATAACTTATAACTGAAATTAATTGCTCCTATCATAGTGTTTTGTTGAAACTTTTCGGCTAAATGACTTCAATTGATGTTCTATTTATTTCATATTTATGTATCCTTTCATTTTCCAATTCACAAAACTCTAGAAATTACTTCAGTTTAAGTTTGAATATTGAAAGTGACAACATCAGCAGTAATAAAGGATTTTGTTACTATAAAGTGCAGATTGCAAGTGAATTTGACATCATTTTATGTAATGAGTTTGAACTTGCATTAGGAGCTTAATAAGTGTAATACGCTCTTACATAAAAGCTACTACATGACTGTTTCCATTTACAACACCACCATGATAGTTAGAAAAAAGAAAGTAACATTTTGGGCATCAAAGCATACAGAGGTTATTGAATGTTTCAGGCAGATTTTTCTATATTTAACAATGATATTTTAAGATCCTTTTAAGTAAAATTTAGTAGTCTGAAGCGATGACTTTTTTGATAAATCGCCAAGCTGGGCTAATTTTTTGAAAGATTTTTTCTCACCATACTTGGTAAATTATTGAAAAAAATTGCCACTATTGGCAACTTGTGAGGGAGGCACACTATCAGCATCGAACCATTAACTAATATTACAGGATTCATACTCATTTTTAAAAATGAAATTCCCTGAGTTTTCCCAGTTGATTTTTCAAGAATTTCCAGGTTATAGCAAAAAATAAACATAACACAAATACTGAGTAATTACTTTTTATTTATATGCCCCACTATAAGGTAATGAAATTATGATAGCATAAGGGTAATAAAAATTATGTTCCCCTTAATTACAGCATAAATAATGGATTACATTTATATCAAATAAGGTTGCATATTGTATTTGATCTGTAAAAAATCAGAAATTATGTAAGCGCTTTACAGGAGTAAACAAGAATTTTTGGGACCTCTTCACTGATTGATAGTTCCATGATAAGTTTTTTATACTACTGTCAGTACACAAGGCTATTGGTAAAAATTTCCATATTCTTTAGAAAAAAGTAAACCCAGCAATTCTATGCATAAACAACTTCCCACGGAGGGCACCCCACCTATAAGCCAAGATCTCTCGTGCAGATAATTTGGCCTTAATCCCACAACAAAACGTGTGCATATGCAATGCACACGTTTTGTTGTGGGAGTTGTGTTTTGTTGTGGGGGTTGTTGTGGTGTGTTGTGTTTTGTTGTGGGGGTTACTTGTTGTGGGAACAAAACGTGTGCATAAACAATGAAATATTTGGCGTTATAGGAACACACATTCTACATTGTATTCCAGCAAACATCAGCAGAATTCATATACACTATAAAAATATTAAGCAATCTATGTGCACAGTACACAGCACAAAGAATAGCCCCTTCTTAATTCAACCAATCTTACTGAGAAATGGGAGTAACCACAAATGCTCAAAACAAAAGAGACAAAATGAGAAGCAAGTGTGCCATTTGTCCTACACAGTCATAAGTGATAGATGATTCATCCGGTATACATCCATTTCTGATTACGTGTGTGCATCATTAGGGAAATAGTTGGCCACTGAATAGGATGAAGGCCATAACAATAAAGAGAAAGGGGTAAATTTTCTTAAACTTCCAGAGTTGAAGCTGGATTTTCCAGGTTTTTAAAGGAAAATAACATTTTCCCATGAGATTTCCCTGAGTTTTAAGAGCTAATTTTCAATTCCCTGAGTTTTCCTGAGGGTGTACAAATCCTGTATTACATAGTAGGGTAGTACTGTGCTTTAAATGGATGCCTGTCTCTAAACTGAAATTGAATGTAATGAACTGGAATTATTTCGAGTGCTCCTGTAGAAGAACTATTAATAATACTGACACTATTTTTGGTGGAAAGCTTTATCTTGTAATTCTTAATAGCATGTATCAATTTTGCTTCATTTCAACTATCAAATATCTCTAAAATACACGTTAAAGAATGACAGCCCATAAAGCATAATGTATTGAAAATTTTTTGAGCTCTCCTGTAGCACTGTAAGTGCTACATTCACCATTTTCAATAGGGTACATGGCACAGAACATAGAAATAACATATATAAATTTCGTAGTAATCGATGCATATTTACGGAAGTTAGAACACAGACAGACAGGCAAACAAAACAGTGGTATAGTCTTGAGAAAAAAAAAGATGGAGGATGCTTGTTTTTGATTAATTAAACTTAACTATGGGTAATTAGTTAAATGTAATTTTAATTAATCAGATCATTAATTTTAATATTTAAGTGATTGTTAGTTTTTTGGTATAATTAATTAAATTTTTATTGTAAAAGCAATGTAAATTATTATCAGCAGTGCCTCAAGAGAAACAATTTTTCAATCTACCACTGCCAAACCTAATGTCAAAATGACTGGTTTTTTTTTTTTTTTTTTTTACTGTTCCCCTTGCTAGCTTTTTTTTTTTTTTCTTTAGCTATTTGGAGAAGACACTCTTTGACCAAGAATGCGTTTCACAAGACGAGATTTCTATTCTATTTCTAAGCATATGTTTACATATACAGTGCGCACAGGTTATAACGGACCTGGGATATAATGTACTATTGGTTATAAAGTACCCAGAAGCTAGGTACCGATTGAAGTCGTATATTCATAATGTTATTTAACTTCGGTTAAAATGTACTTAACAAAAATACGTACTTTTTATACCAAAGCCAAAAATAAAATTTTGCTTTTCTTAAGAATTTTATTTCCTTGTTCACGGAAATTTCAGTACCTTCAAAAACACTCATTGTCAGTTTTCAGATTCTCTAGCGAGTTGAATTGTGTATGAATGAAGGGAGCGATCTTTTATCTTTTTCGCCAGCTAGGAAGGGCTAAGAACAAGACCATGTTTTTTATTTATCGTTCATCAATGTAAATGCCTCCTGAAAAGCCCCATCTCTAATGATTCTGATGATAGTGAAGAAGAAACAGAGGTGCCTATATCAAGCATACCCGATACATTAAATGCTGCAAAAGCATTATCACTTTTTTAAATGCCACAGTGATGATGCAGAGACACTACAAAAATCTATTATGTATTTTCAAAACGGTATTTTAAAAATAGTATCTGTCCATTTAAAACAAAAGAAAATTACAGATTATTTATCTCAATAAAAATTGTAAGTAATAAAGAATTTTCTCTGTTTAATTTAAATTTTAAAAAATTCAGACCTGTTTAAAACACATATTACAATGAAATTATGAGCCCACTTTCTTTTTTTGTGTAATATTGAATCTTACCAACAGTACTGCTTATAACATACTACTTTTTTAGGTTCCGTGAGAGCCCCGTGACACGGCGACAATGTCGCGGACACAGAAATCTGCTTGCGGACAGTTTTTGTTGGCATATAATTAAAAAAAAAAAAAAATTTTTTTTTAAACTGTCTGCAACTTTCGGGAACATTTTGCCGCGGCTCGTTACGCTGTCTCTGCTCTGCGATGATGTAACTAATGTGAAAAACGCGCGAACAGGAATGGCCGAATCTAGCTTTTACACACCTCTGAATCCTCCTGGTTTCCCATTTTTATTATTTGCCAACGATCATCGTTTTTTATTTCCCCTGCACCATTTTGGATTCGTTTTGCGGCCCATCCCAAAAAGGCATTAAGGTGTTATTCGAAAAAATTCTGTGATTTTGGTAAATAATTACAAATTAACTAATTATGCCAGACACTTCAAAATTTTGAAACTGTCTCTTTACAAGCTGTATTAAATACTGCGAAGACAGGTGAATCTGTATCAGTTTCAAAACTTTTAGAAAAAATTCTTAAAAATCGGAAATTTTCGCAAAGCATGCCACACTTCGAAAAATCTTGCAGCTCAGATCCATGTTTAAGAATATTTTCTGAAAATTTCACAAAAGCCACAGTTTTTTCGCTTATCGCAGTGTGTAAAACAGCTTATGAAGAACCATCTGGAATTTTTTGGAGACCATGGTGCTATTAGTTTATTTCAATTTGTGTACCAAGACTAAAAACAGAGTTTTTTTTTTTTTTTTTTTTCGAAGAACAGCCTTAATTTAAAATGGCCCCTTCAGATAAATAGGATTAAATACAATAACCCCATCATAAAAATATGAATGACTGATTGAAAACGGCCCTTCTACAAAATTACCTTCTAAATCGGACCTTTCTCACAGATATTACTCATTAAAATGTCGTTTACAAATGTTCTATTTTTTTTTTTCAGATCGAAATGTTATTATTATTGTTTTTTTCATCTTATGTTTTCATTTGCACGAGCTGATTACCCTGAAAGTGCCTCTACTGCAGACGTTTTGTTTTTTGCTGACTCAAGTGAGAACTCGATCGAGACTATGTGCGTATTTCGCTTAGGACTATGTCAGAACTATGTGCGTATTTCACTTAGGAATTGAGGGAAGAGAATATAGTTGAAAAATACAAAATTGTTTTAAGTCATCTAAGAATTTAATTTTCTCAAATATCAGTAGTTACGTTTGATAAATACGTAGTTACGAATTATTAACAATTATTATTCGAGAGTTCGTCGCCAGTTGTTTAGTCATTCCACTTCTCTGTTTTAATTGTTTTGCACACTTCCAAGCTTTTTCTCTTTTTTTTTCCCCCTGAACGATTTACTCTATTTAACCGGCTTTCTTAGTAAACGCATTATTCATAATTATTACAGATATTTACTAACCATAAATAACTACAAATGATATAAAAAGTGTCTTAGCAAAACTACGTTTTGCGATTCTGAAATTAAGTGGGACTTCCAGAAATTGATCTGAAAATTGAGCGATTTGAGACATTTTGTGAATACAGCACTTGAAATGTATTATGTTTTGCCAAAATTAAGCATAGGTGTAGCTGGGGTTATTTGCGCCCGGTGCAGTCCTTTCGTTTTCTGCCACATTCTACTAAAGGCCAGAGCAGACTTCAGTGCTTTCCGTATGCTAGAATGGGTACTCAATGTATTTTTCCGTATCTTCAAGACGGATTGCGGAGAAAAGTGTCCCCATTGCATGTTTGGCATGGTTTTGTGGTTTCACGGATTATCCTTTGTTGGCGAATCCCGACTGGTCATTAAAAGCCTATAAATTTTTCGACCCTGCACTGTTTCCCTGCTTTTACAAAGCGTGCACGTGCAAATTGACCTTTAAAAAACTCCCCTCATATCGTGCAGCGTACGGCAATCGCACGCGCGGTCGCTTATCTTTGTTTTTATCTTGCCACCTTCGCAGACTGCCAGCCCCCCCTCCCCTCTTATCACGCCACTCTTTTGCTTATAAAAAAAGTGGAGTAATTTCAGAATTAGGTAATTCAGACTATTGATAAGATTTGGTATTCTAAATTTACAAATCATATACATCTTCTGAAATTTTGAAAAATTTCAACATTTTACTAAATGAAGAAAAAAAAATTAAAGCAAAGGTAAAGTAATTCTGGAAAAGTAAGTCTTCAGAAACATAGGCGCATCCACAGGGGGGCTATGGGGGCTCAAGCTCCCCCCTAAAGGTGGACAGTTAGAAGTGAAAAACTTAAAAAAATGAAAATTGTCACTAATGAATTATTACTATTATTATTATTTATTGTCTTCAAATTATTTCTAAATAATTTTTACCTAAAAAGATGTTAGTTTTTAAATAAATACTTACAGAGAGTTTATGAAACACTGTTAAAGTCAGTTACAATATCACTGAAAAGATCAGATAATTATTTATGACTCTATAATGAGGTTTTGATTGTGGACTTGTGTTGTATGGGCAAATCCAGTGGTACAGAATATTTTGACGTTATAAGAGGGTTGTAAATATTATCGATCTCACTATAACCGAGTTCAGCAGTATTTTCAGCTCAGCCCCCAACCTAAACTAAAATCCTGCGTGCACCACTGTTCAGAAAACAAACAATTGTCATAGTCTAACAGTTAGGTTATTCTTAGAATAAACTATTATCAATTTAAGCTTATTTTGCTCTCAAAAACTAAAAAAAAAAAACAATTTCTTTAAAAATAATTCCAGAAGTTTTTTTCCTTATGAAATTGTTTAAATACTTTCTGTAACAGAATGTTATTTATTTTAATCAGCCAGTTACAAAACTTGCTGCTTAAAATAAAATTTGTAATTCATATGATTTTAATATACTCCTTTTTTTTTTACATTACTAAATTGAAGTTTTAGAAAGAAGATTTATTGCTTTTAAGGGAACAGTTTACACTAAAGGTCAAAGAACCAATTTTCTTTCTGCTTGCTAAATTATAAAAATTTTGACAGCTTATTTTTAATCATATGCCAATAATATCACGAGATACTGCAACTTTTTTTCATACACTCAGCGCAATTTCATTGGCAAACCAACTCTTTAGATGGCTTTTTCTCCATGTTCATATTTTCTTTAATTGCATGTTTTAAACATGCTAAGGCTTTTTTTTTTTTTTTGTATTTGAGATAAAGATTTATTTATTTATTTTACATGCTCTTTATTACTGTTCTTATCTGATAAATCTGTGCATGGAATTAGCCTTCAGTTTTTTTTTTCTTTTGTATTTTACAGAAATCATATGAAGATATGTTACATTTTATTGTTTTACACTGTATCGTATATTAGTAGAAAAACTATATTAGATGTATCTGAAAATCCATGCACATCCTTTTGTAATATATATCTGAAAATCTTTTATTATTATTATTTTTAATTGGACAATTCTTAAACGTGCAGTTTAAAGAGATTTATTTTTTCAAAATGTACTATTAGTTGAACATTGAAAGGCACCCAGTTCATTATTTGTACTAATAGTTTAAAAAAATAATAATATACCATATAATACTACTAGTTTAAAAAAATCTGATGTGTCCAACACATGACTTCCTTGCACGTCCATTAGATCAAAAATATTTTCGACGCACTTCCTCTAAATTTATTTGTTTGAAAGAGATAAAATATCAATAATAGTAAGGTTTAGCAATTTCTAGCCAAATATTTCGATATCGCCAAGCTGAGTTCAATTTGAAAGATTTCCTTCTGACACTTTATTTGGCGATATTTCACCAAAAGCCGACAAACTTGAGATAGTCAGCGAGATTTTGGGGATAGCCAAAGTAGTCAGTGAGCACAGACCTTCAATGAATTGAATGCATCTATACACCTCAATGTATTCAAAGTCATTTGGCTCACCATGTAAATAAATTCTCAGTCTATTGCTGTCAAAAAAGATATTGAAAACAGTTAGATATTACAATAGTTCTAAATACAAAGTTAAAAAAATCTACGGGTTAAAGTTTTAGAGTTATACAAAATAGGAAATAATTTTTGGCGCCAAATTTGGCGATATTTCGGCGAAACTCGTCAATGTCGACGACATTTGGCGAGATTTTAAGCATAAACCAAACAATGACAGATTATCGCCAAATTTGGCGATATTTCGCCAAAACTCGCCAAGAACGATGACAAATGGCGATACTTTGGGCATGGACAAAATGACTGACTATCGCCAAATTTGGCGATATTTCGCCAAAATTCGCCAAGGTCGAGGACAGACGGCGAGATTTTGGGCATGTACCAAACAATGACTGTCTACAGTTGTGTTATAATGAAGATGTCCATAGACATTAAGGTACTGAAATTCTTTTCGGTGGTCCTGTAAATAAACTCTCCAGTAGATTGGAACCAAAAATCGAGATGCACAACTAGATGTTACAACATTCTTATATATGAAATTTCATAATAGTTTTTGAGATTTGAGAGTTAAATATGCACACACGTACACCAAAAGTCGCCAAGCTTGGCGACTTTTGGCATAGTTCTTGAGGAAGGCACGTGACCGTGGTCGGACCATTACCTAACTTATGTGGTAGGACGGTATTGTGCTTGAAATGGATGAATGCCCCTAAAATTGCTATTGACCGTAATGTATTGGAAATCTTTTGAGTGTTCCTGTAGCAGAACTATAAATGATAAAGACACTTTTTTTAATAGAGAAATTCATTTTCTAACTCTTTACAGCATATATCACTTCTGAGTCGTTTGAAATAGCCCAATACCTCTAAAAAACACTTTGATGAATTTCGGCCCATAGAGCGTAATGTATTTCGAATCTTTTGGGCGGTCCTGTAGATAAACTATTCAGTCGAATGGAACCGAAAGGGGAGGTGCACAACTAGATGTTACAACAATCTTAAATATAAAGTTTCAACATTCAACGCCTAACAGTTTTTGAGATATGCCAGTTTAATGAATTTCGGCCCATTGAGTGTAATGTATTTCGAATGTTTTGGGCAGTCCTGTAGATAAACTATCCAGTCGAATGGAACCAAAAGGGGAGGTGCACAACTAGATGTTACAACTATCCAAAATATGAAGTTTCGACATTCTACGCCTAATAGCTTTTGAGTTAGGCGAGTTTAATGAATTTCGGCCCATAGAGCGTAATGTATTTCGAATCTTTTGGGCGGTCCTGTATAAACTATCCATTCGATTGCCACCAAAAGGGGAGGTGCACAACTAGATGTTACAACTATCCAAAATATGAAGTTTCGACATTCTACGCCTAATAGCTTTTGAGTTAGGCGAGTTTAATGAATTTCGGCCCATAGAGCGTAATGTATTTCGAATCTTTTGGGCGGTCGTGTACATAAACTATCCATTCGATTGCCACCAAAAGGGGAGGTGCACAACTAGATCATAGAACAATCCTAAATATCAAATCTCAACATTCTACTACCAATAGTTTTTGAGATATGCGAGTTACATACATACGTACGTACGTACGTACAGACGGCATGGAAAAACTGGCCACAGTAGACTCGCCACTGGTCAAAATGAGTTGCAGACGCGTTAATATGATCGTGCATGCTAGCCTACGATGAGATGCATCGAAAAAATTTTTAAAATTCAATTTAGAGGTAGTCAAAATCGGTTTTTATGTCGAAATTTGGCCCCCAAAATTTTTCGGGATCACATTACTTCCTTATACTACGTACAAGGAAGTAAAAATGCTGAAATGGTAAACTATTTCCTTAAAGGGACTTAGCATGCCACAAAAAAATTAAAATTATTTAAAATATTTTTAACATTATTTCTAACATATCTTATTTATAATAATATTTTTTTTTTGATATACTTTAAGAATAAAAGAATAGTGCTTTTTTAAAAACTTATATTCACATTTCATGAATGAGCAAGCATCAAATTAGAAGAGTGTGTGTAAGAGGAAGAACAAATACATTTCAGTAACTTGATTTTAAATGGCGATGTACATCCAACAGTTGGATGCAATACACACTGCACTGTAAGTCAAAACACACATTACAACCCTACAAGTTTTGTGGATAAGCCCTAGTCCTTTTCAGATTATTTCGAACATGTTTTCTGTAATATGCTATCTACCTATACTTTTTCAGGGAACTCAAGTACCCTTTTTGAAAACATGCTGTCCTTTTTTAATCTTTTCCCGGCGGCCTTTTTTTTTTCTCTAGAGTCAACACTATTTAATAGCAGTGGGTAAAAATCTTGTTGGTTTTATGTATGAATTATCCTCTAAAATTACATGCAAAATTTTGCAGACTGATTATGAAACTCTGAAAGTTTGTTGCAGACAGCTACAAAACTTTCTGCCAGTGGGCGTGAGAGTACGTTATAACCAGTGTCTACAGTAGCTGCCAACTGCTCTGGTTCTTCCAGAGCAACTCCGTAAATGTTACTATTCTGGACACTCCACAAAACACAATTTTTCTCCAGAAAATAGCCAGCCTTGGAGTTGAACTTAAAAAAAAGAAAAGAAAGAAAAGAAAAGAAAAAGAAATGCATGCTAAATCATCCCCCCCCCCCAAAAAAAAAACATATTTATCCTAAGGGGGGAAAAAAAGATCCATTGCTGTACGGGTTTAAAAGTAGGAGTGTGTGACTTCAGTACTCATTTACTTTATAGTAATTACATTGATCTATTTTTTTTTTTTAATGTTTGAAAGTTATAAGATCAATTGAATTCAATTTTTAAGGATCTAGAGTAAATATATCTTACAATTAATGATTAATATTTTTATGTTAATTATTATGATATTAGTTAATTATTGATGCATTATACGGTTAATTTTTAAATAGCATTTATTGCAAATAAGTTATAACCTTTAAAAAAATTGCGACAAACTGATCCCGAAGATTTTTCAAAACTTCGAATATTTTCCCAAGTTGCTCCTAATAAATGTTTTTATATGTAGGCAGGTATGTTTACATTATTTAGCATTTACAAAGAAATTGTAAATAAGTCCTTAAGTCTACTTGAGTGGTCCAAAAAGCTCGTTTTGGTAGCAGAATTAAAAAATGAAAAATTTAATACAGTAAAAAGAAGTTTGAGCACCCCCTTGAAAACAAAAAAGTGACATGAGCTCAAATATAAAAGTAAGGGGAAGCCATTCCCCTTGCGACTACACCACTAAGACAAACCAGAAGCATGAACACGTTTCAACCTTGTTGGAAAATGTTTAAAGAGGGAAGAGCAAGAAAGAATGTAGATTGTCCGTGATTGCAAGAAAGGTGGAGTTGTGTCAGTGTTCATAAAGAATCACAGTTGAAAGTGAAGAAGAGGGTACGGGTTTGGAAGGATTCATCAAGGAATAAATAATAAAATCCAGCACTCAAGGGGAAAAAAATATAGACACCAAATAAACACAGCAAATTTCCCAGAAAACAACTTTTTCTCTTTAGAGTACCAAAGTAATAAGCTAATATTTCTTCATGATATCCATGGAATATTTTTAGAGCACATAAGTGCCACATCTGTAGAAATGCCACACCTGCTGAAATTTTAAGTTTTAAACATGTAAATGGCACAACATTCTTCCAGAAATTATGGTGCTTTTTGTTGTTGTTGTTGTTTCTCTTCTTTTTGAGAAGGTATTTTAAGTGGTGGAGGAATATCTTTTTTGACTGGCCTGGAAGTGCCTGTTATTAACTAGTATATAGCACACACACACACATATATATATATATATATTTGGGGGGGGGGACGGACCACGAGAAACCACTAACACATCTGAAGTATGTTGAACTGTTAGTCAACCAATAGATTAACAGTTTTCAACAAGAAAGATCTAGAGTTTCAATATCATCTTCTGAGATAAGGTTAAATGAGAAGCTCCATAAAATGCACAGAGGTTAAAAAAAAAGATTGCGTCCTTTGCTCCATCATACAGAAGAAAAGTGAAAGGTGGGAAATGAAGTGAATTCTGCAATACTTGTCCTGATAAGCCATGAATCCACCTTTGAAGACAGTTTTTCAAGATACCATAAAATGAAGAATTCTAAAAAATAGTTCCTTTTCAGTTATATTCTTTATACAGTAATTTGTTTTTAAAAAATCTTTAAACTGTACATGAAACATTGTAATTATTCCTGGAGTAACTGGTACCCCAAAGTCAAAATGACTCAGAGTTGAAAGGGTGAATACATACCTTTCTTCTTGACACAAATCAACACCGATCCGTGGAGGAGCTTCAATGTTGGTTTTAATTAAGCTTCCAAACTTCTGCAGCACCAGTTTAACAGACGAACAACCCGCAGACATATAACTGGCAAAAAATAAAATTATTTGAAATTTTTCATTGTAATAAAGGCCTGATTTACCTATAATTAAATAATACAGTAAAATACATTAATTGTGAATACAGAGTTGCCAGGAAAATGTTTTAATTATACGATGATTAACTCAAAAGAATTTTAAAGTGAATCACACGAAGAAGTATTCTGTACAACCACAGGAAATGTCATTTTGACTAAACATATTGAAAAGGTAATAAATTTGCACTTTAATCATAAAATGTAATATGCAACATAAAACTTCTAATTAGTTTCAGGGGAAAAAAAGTGAAAAATTGACCATTACTTTTCTTTATTAGTCTATATTGTCCAGTTAACTTCTGCAGTTAAAAAAGACTCAATTTGAATAATTGCTTTAAGCAGTGCTTAATTTCTAACCAACCAACCAAAAAAAAAAAAAAATAAATAAATAAAAAATAAAAAGCAGGAGCCTTACTTTGTTGTGCTGTAAATTACAACATTAATTACCTAATTTCTTGCAAAATTAATTAAGTTTTTGCTTATTACTCTAATTGTCTTTAAGGGGTTACTGGTAGTCAGAGGCGTGAAAAAATGCCATTTTTTATTAATTTTTTTTTACTAGTAATTAAGTTTATTTCACATAAGTAAAAACATAGTATCATTTCATCATAGTTTAACATTACTTCACTTAAATTTAAAAAAAAAAAAAAAATAATTATTTTACAAGTTATGGCGGTCTAAGTTGAACAGGTTTTAATAATGGGTCCTTGCGGTGACCATTACAGCTCCTTGGAGATTCATCTAAAATCAATGAAACAAAAAAGATTATTTTTATGGATAGATAATCTTGTGCCTGATCGAAGCTTTTTTTTTTTTTTTTTTTTTTTTTTTTTTTTCCAGAATTAACAAAATGGCGGTCTCTGGAAATTTTTTTGCAGATTTTCGGGAAAAAACAAACAATTAATTGTTTATAAAAAATCGAAGTTTAAAAAAAAAAAAAAAAAAAAAAAAAAAAAAAAATCCTTCGATCAGGCACTAGCTTTTTATGTTTTCTAAAAGCTGTATAAGTTTCATTCAAATCTATCGGCGGTTTTTGAGTTACAGTGGTCACCAGTTCAAAAAACATAGTTTTGAGAAAAACGCATTTAAAGTTTTACAGTCGATTGATGTACTGCAATACGAATAATTTCAATACTTACACTGAGTCATCTATTCCTGGACCATATAAGAGTTCTTCAGCCGTTGTAGAACTTTCTAAAACATCAATTTGTTTTTGTCTACGTCGCATTCTACCTTCGTGAGTGTTATCGTTAGCGCGCTGATCAGCTACTTTTACACGTGTACTATCGGTTTTTTCAGTATACCGATGCGAATTAGGCCCACAACTAAGTCCCAGTGTGTTCATTATTACTAATAATGACTTTGTCCCTTTATTAAATATACTCATAGCTATGTATGCAGCAATTTGAACAATGGTAAAACTAGTATTGATAGTTTTTGGGCATATTTTCCACACTAGTTGGTTGAAGCTCTCATTATTATTTTGATTAAATCCACCTACACATCTTGAAAGTAAATTTTCATTACTAAGATCTTCATAAATAGGCTTGATTGCTTTTAAAACTTCAGGAGGTAAGGGAGAATTATGCCGCTAGCTAATTGTTCTCGGAAATATTAGGCCGCTCGAGAGCCTTTTATTCTTCGCCAAATAACTCGAAAGATATTTGTCGGATTCACTTCAAACTTTCAGAGAATATTTTTAAGATACTATACTTTAAGAAAATGCAAAAAAAAATAAATAAATAAATCAATTTTTTGAAAATTCTGACTACCCCTAACCCCTTAAATTAAAAATTCACTGGGGATATCAAGCATCAAAGAGAGAGGAAGTAAGGGAAACTACAAAGTGACACATACATAAAGTTTAAACAAATTAGAACAGATCTAGAACATTTCAAATTGTCACTTATGGACAGTAGAAATGAGCAGTTATATTATTTTTAAAAGTATCAGGTGGCACTGAATTGAATGAAACATTAGCATACACAATAGCAAAGTTTAGGCATAGTGTCATTCACAAAGCAGAAAAATATAATAGAACTATACAAACACTATGCTTAACAGAATTATAAAGATGCTTAAATAAAAGCACAAAAATTCATCAATATTCAAGAAAACAATATCATGGTTGCCATAAAAAATTTGAAATCAGTTTCCCTGACAACAATTGATAGAATTCCCTGACCATTGCGTTCCTAAAAAATACCCGCAACAATGCCAACACACCCATTCCACTTAGCAATAAAAGGCTATAGTTATTAAAATAACACATTTTACATGCATTTATTTTACTATAGTAATTTACAAATTAAGAGATTTTATGCATGTTTCTAAAATATAAGTGTACATCTCTCTCTGTCTTAATGGATAAAAAATAATACTTAAATTGTAGTATGTAATATTAATTATATGGTAAAATATTTTTTTAAACTTTATTACGGCCTCCACCATCCTCATAGCCGTCCAATGCACCTTTTTTTTTTCTTTTACATTTACAATGAAAATACATAAATAAATAAGTAAATTTTATTTTCGTAACTGTTTGATTCCAGAGGGTATTGAAAAACCACTGTCAAAGAATCCCAAACAATGCAATGGTGTTTTCTCTAAATGAGTACGAAAAGACCTAAGCAGCTCGATGGTGCTTGTTTTATTTTATGTCGAGAAATACCAAACTGCGTGATAGCGCTTTGTTTATTTTACATCGTTGAGTCCCAATTGTAAACCTATGTATCGTAAAATGTACTATTTACATTACTAGGGGCAAAGGCCCCTAGACTCGCTACGTTCGCTTTGCGTATGAGGCATTCGGGCCCCTAATAAGGCTTATTCGTAAAAAATATATAATTTCAACAAACAAAACCCAATGGTTGGATCAGATAGAATGTTACCGAGCTACACATTGCTTGGTTCTTGCATGTTGCTTGGAACATAAAAATTCAAACTTTGCACTATTTTTAATTATGTGAAATCCATGGAACACCTTGCGTATTAGCCAATTATGGCAAATTTTCATAATTTGGCGACTTGTGTATATGTACAGTTAATAATAAGCTCTAAGAAAACAGTACTTCATACGTTTTCTTTGATAAAAACTGTAACAGCTTGCCACCAACGGCGACTTTTCATTATTTGGCAATTTACACATGCTCACAAGGTATAATTACTGCTCATGTAAGGTTCCTGGAAAACCGTTATCTATATTTTCATATACATAATCCTTTGCAGATTGGCATATTTAGCCCCACGGATTATATCATCTCGCCGTGCTGGCCAAAGTGTACTATAACTGCTATAATGGCATAGTCAACGCCACCAAATATTTCTACTGGTAGCAAATACTTCAGCTGGACCGAATCGGCTTTAAAATAATCTGCATTTTAATTATTTTTTCATTTTCAAGATATTGGATTCTAACATTTTTGAACTCGCAGTTTAGATTCACCCTGCTTGGATAAGATTTAGATTAAGAAGATAGCATTTTGCCAAATCGTACCTAATGCCAAAAAGGCACTTTTAAAATCAGTTACAATTAGTTATTCTGTTTTGGAAAAATGAATAATTGGTAATTCTAAATTCCTGTTGTCTAAGCGAACTTACTATTTGAAAATTGTCAACTCCGCGTTACACACTTTGAGTTATTTATTTGATATACTTTTTAATTTGGCATAAAAAATGGGTATAATTCTACTTCTTCATGTTTGTCAATTTCATGAGATTCTACGTACTTGGAATTCCTTTTTTGCAAAGTTTCTGGCGGCGACATCGGCCGTTACTTTTTTTAGAATAGAAAGAAAAGGAGCTGTGTTATGTACTTCCTTCAGTAAATCTGAGCGCATGACTTCAACAATCGGTAACACATCATCAGTTGTCCGCAATGTCGAAATGTACTGGGTTTTCTCGACATAAAATCTCAAAAGCACGATCGCACTGCTTCGGACTCAAACGGTTAAGTTTCAATATATTTTCCCTGGCCGAACTGGAGTTTTCCCTGACCTTCCTCTGTAAATTTAAATTTTCCCTGATATTACGTGACCAATTTAATTTTTCCTGACTTTCACGGTTCATGGGAACCATGAATATTGTTTTTCCTTGAAAACTTTTCAAAGATTAAATGTTTTTTTTTTTGTTTTTTTTCTAGCTTGAAATAAAAGTTTGTTTAAATTAATCATTTTTTTAAATGAAATACTTCTAAACATTTAATGCAAGATTTTAGGTAGTTTTATATTGGCTCTAATTAAACATACACAGCAAGTTTTTCTCAAATTTTAAGTTATCTGTAGAAAGAGATAGCACAATATATACACAGCATAAAATACAAGTGAGACTAAGCAAATAAACTTTTGTTAATTTTACAAATCTTTATTTCAAATGATAATCTTTTTCTGGAACTTACGACTCATATTTACTCTGGACAAGATCTTGAATGGATGGCAGTAAAACTTGGCACAGATCAAGAGTCCATAGATCTCTAAATAAATGAATTAAGATAGTTTAAAACATTGAACCACTAAAATATTTTAAAGCTGTTATGCTATCAAACAGAAATAATAATAAATCATGAAAACACAAACAAAAATATATTTTTTAGAAAATTTTTTCATTTACTTTTACATTACCATAGCTGCCAACTCTTCCGGTTTTTCCGGAAGATTTTTCACCACTATCTTCAAACAGTTTTATTTTACAATAAAATTTTGGACTTATTTTAAGGTCAAATTCGTAAGTAAAAATTAGTGATGGAAAATCTTCCGGAAAAACCGGAAGAGTTGGCAGCTATGCATTACATAGCTGTGAATAAAGATCATAATTCACAACTGACACTTCCAACTACTTAAAAGTGGAAACTGAAAAAAATTCACCAGTCACATTTTATTTGAGCCTTCATTCATGCTCCTTCCCTGCATTAATACATTTTATAAACTTTCTTTTAAATATATCATTTTGAAACATTTTTATAGTATTTAAAAGTTTGACTAGATGCAAGAGAATATAAAAATCTCTTATTAATTGAGTTTTTATTCTTCTTCATGTATTCGACTGTATTTTTGCCTAGTAAAAATATATGTTTTTAACACAAAGCATAGGCAAATTTCAGTTTAAAATGTTTCAGCTTTTTTTTTTTTTTTTTTTTTTTTTTTGTGTGTCTTTAAGGATGTTTGATTGTGTAAGGTACTATAACCTCATTTTTTCGTTTTTATTAATGAATTCAGCATTTTTAAACTCCTCCTTTAATAACATATTTTCAAAATTTTCATTCACCTATTGTTATAACGTAAGTGGCTACTGCCAAAATTTCTTGATTTTAAACGTCTATATAAAAACTAAATAAATAAAAGTCCATAAGCACTGCCAAGATAAATTCAATAATAAAAGCATGTAAAATCAATCACAAAAATGTACATATTCCATACATAATATTCCTTCCCAAAAGTGTTAACAGTTTCTCTTAAAGTAATCACCTAGCATGATTTTACACTTAAATACAAAATATTTAAATAAACTTACTGTCTTCTGTTAAGGATGGATAAAAAGTCTACTAGTATTGCTGGATCATTCATACTTACTGCAGTTTCAGCAGCAATCTGAAAAAAATGTAAGAAATATTAGAGAACAAAAAATTTCATTTAAAGTTTAAAAAGACTTATTTAGAACAAATATGCATGCCTCCTTTTTAATTTTGCATTCGAGAAAGTTATAAGAGATGCTAGTATTAATACAAGGGGTACAATTTTAATAAATCAGAACATATTGCATATGCTGATGATGTGGATGTAATATCAAGATCTGTAGCTGAGCTAGGAGAGGCCTTTATGGCATTGGAGAAGGAAGCTGGGAAATTGAAGCTTAGTGTAAATGTAGAGAAAACAAAAATATATGTACTGTGGGAAAAAAAGAAAACACACGTAATTTTTTTAAGATTGGCACCATTTAAATTTGAATCCGTGAAAATTTTCACCTATTTTGGTTCTGAGATCAACGATCAAAATAATATTAATCCTAAAATCAGAAAAAAGATTACTGCCGCAAATCTCTGTTTCTTCGATTTAAAACCTTTTTTTAAAATCCCATCTAATAAAGAGAGCAAAAATTCCGTTGCACAAGGTGTTAATACGATCGGTTTTAACCTATGCCTGAGATATAATACCTCGTAGAAAAGATATAACTTCAAAATCTATAAAATCTATAAAGATGGTGACATTATTAAATACATAAGACTGAACAGAATGAGATGGGCAGGTCACCTTCTGAGAATGGGTGCTGAGATAACTGATCTTAACCCTCTGGCTGCTCATCCCGCGATTTCCACGGGCAACTCAAATGTAGCAAATCTTGCTCATCCTGCAATTTTTGCGGGCATGTGTTTTTCTTCCTCTATTGAGGAGAGTATCTCGCGTTTTCACCGTTTAACCAGTGAAATAAATTAGATACAGTGGTAGACGTTTAATTTGGTTTTTGACCAACAGATGTCGTTAGTCGTCCACTAAATTGCGGTGTTTGAAAAAAGTACCATGTATTTATGCTCTAACTTCACTTGTTTGCTGCCTTTTCTAACCAGAAATGGCTGCTAGAAATCTTTCAGCAGTTGACAGAGTGTATATTCCGGATGATTTATGAGATTCTGAAAGAGACTTTAGTTTTGATAGTGATAGTGATATAGATTTTTTGGACTGCTCCTCAGATGGCAATGAATCTGACCATGATTCAATGAACCTGTAAAGTGATAGACGGTGGTGCATTTTCTTATATTATGTAATAAACGGAAAGTACTTGTAATTCAATTGAAATTTATTTTTAAAAAATTGTTTTGTGTAATAACATCTGAAATTGTTTTTTCTGAAGCTTAGTTTCTCATAATAAAAATCTATATAAAAAAATCTTTTCTAGAAAGAAAAAATGCACATTTCAATTCTCGAATGTATATAGATTTGAAATATGAAAAAAAAAAAAAAAATTACACAATTTTTGTCCACAAATTGAGCAGTCAGAGGGTTAAGGTCTTCAATGCCACTCCTTTTTGTAAAAGACCTAGAGGAATACTTAAGAAAAGACAGATGGATGAGGATTTTGCCAAACTGAAAATAAGAAACTGGAGGTTCGTTGCAGGGAAAAGGGAGGAATGGGAGAGACTTCTGAAGAAGGCCAGGGTCTACAAAGGGCTGTCGTGCCAATTTTGATGATGATTAAAATTATTAATTTTTGAACTATATTTTCAAGAAAATAAGTCTAAATGTTTATACCTTATGGCCTTTTGATCTCAAAACAGCTAGAATTATTTGAATTTTTTTCAACCTGCTGTCAAACACCATTAACAAAGGTTGATGCTCACGACAAATAACATTCATGGCTTCAGCTTCTGAAACTTCAGGTTGTACAGACTGGCTTATACCCAAACACTGCTGCATTGATTTCTAAAAGATATATTTATTTCAAATTAATCAGAAAATAATAAATAAAACTATCCATATTTAAAAATAATAATGACAAAAATTGCATTTAATAATTTTGCGGGGTTAAAAAAAAAATTACACTAAAGTTATTTTAATTTAGAAATACAACAACAAAAATACTTTGCCAACAGTTTGCATTTTGTTTGTACAGGGTGTCCACCAATCTCGGGTGGCAGTATCATTAGTTGCCTGACCGACATAAAAGTCACCCACTTAGTAACCCTTTTCTTAATTTTAATTTGGAAAAAAAAAAACATCATTTTTGCATAATTTTGAGCTTAAAAAATAAACATATGTCACTTAACATCAGTTAAGAAGGAAATGGCTAAAATTAGAAAATGAAAAACTTCATGCATTATATAAGAACATATAGTAGTATAAGGGCCGCCCAAATGAAGGTGACACTACAGGCGGGCTGAGAAATGGTTTAATGGTATTAATATAAATTAGCATATTAAAGAAAGAGGTAATACATACGTAACAGATAGGCTAGACAGTCACATTGTAGATTGAAACAAGTGTCCCCAGAGGTCAATGAAATGTAGGATACCCAGGGTGAGAAGCTCCAGGGAGAGGGATAACATTTCATACAGTATTGCATGCATACTGCCTTTGCTCATAAACACTTCCTCCACTGTTTTGCGACGGTCTCATGAGAAGGATTCAGCAAATCGTCACTAGCGAAATAACAGAGGAAATTTCTAAGCAAAGGAAGTGTGAACACAATACTGTATGAAAAGTTATCCCTTTCCCCGGAGCTTCTCACCCAGGGTATCCATCATCTCGATGACCTCTGGGACAATTGTTTAAACTTACAATGTGGCTTTGTCTAGTCCATCTGTTACGCATTTATTACCTCTTTTGTATGCTAATTTGTAGTAATACCACGAAACCATTTCTCAAACCACTTGTAATGTCACTTTCATTTGGGCAATTTTACATTCATTTTTATAGTACGATTAAAAAACCAGATTAGCCTTTTTAATGAACGATCAATCACAACTTTGAAAAGAAAAGGGAGCTGAGAAAAAATGAAATCTAATTTTCAAATTAATCTCCTGGAGTAAGTTAAAAGTAGCCAAAAACTTGAAAATAGTACGAAATTAACAATTTTTATTCAAAAAAGTCACCTAAGTCACCTTATCTTTAAATTAGTAGCATAAGTCACCTTTTTAGTTGCCGGTAGACATCCTGTTTGTACCACAAAAATTTTTGTTGGTATTAAAACACTACAAAAGTAACTGCAACTAATAAAATTACTTTTAATAAAGCTTAATAAGGGAGTTGGTTAATGCTAATTAACAGGTGTATGAAAACAACATATTTGACCATGCATTGCTGATTAATTCTGAATCTTATTGGTTTCATCTACCATCCTTAATAGTTCGGTGAGATACTTTTGGAGCATCCCCTATAGGGGCAGCAAATAATATTTTTCAAGAACAACCCCAAGTAAACTTAAGACAATGTTACATTTTCATGCAATCATTTTAATAGAAGAAACCACAGAAAGATGCTTACAGGATAAATTAGATGCTAAAAAACATTAATGATAAACTAAGGATGACTCAACAGTGAGCGAAAGTCAGAAATTGCCAAGCATATCTGGCTTTATAACTTGCTTATTCTTGTTCATGTAAGGGAACTTAACAGTAAAGTATAATTACAGCAAATAATCTCATACTAGCTGCGTGCCCGTTCTCCGCACGGTGGGAAACGAATATTTTCCTCACACATATAATTCGAATTAAACCCAGTAATACGGAATCTCAAAAAGTGAAAAAATACTTGAATTGAATCTCGACTAAAAGTTGACGTCATGAGTGCAAATCTCAGATGATTGCAAAATATCTGAGCTCAGATGATTGCTCAGATGACACAAAAACTTTGTCAGTGTCACGGCGATCAAAAAATAAGATCTTTACGTTATGCAGATGAAACTTCTCTTTCGAAAAATGCCTGATTTCTACATCATATAATTTTGGTTTTTAGGCTTAATAATAGCATTTAATATATGCCACATGAATAAATTACATGATGTTGACAACTATTTTAATTTATCTTGCATTTCTTAAAGCGTGGACAATGCATTAGCACAGTTATTTTGCAGATGACTTTATTGAATTTCACCTAAATTAACAAAACCTACATGAAATACTAGATGCACCACGCACGTTATAAGCCAAAATTGCACACAGTTTTTGCGAAAATCAAGTCACATTTCAAATGAAAACATTTGCGACGTAAATTCTGCAATAAAGTTTATCACCCTTACTTAACTCTTAATGCAGTATCACACTTGTTACATAAAACTGACGTTGGTCTCACTGTCAACTCGACCTAAATAAATAACTAATTTCACGTTTTATTTTTAATAATTTACAGTAGACCCCTTCATAACACGGGTCTACAACACGAATTCATAGAACACTACGGGGGGAGGGGGGGGGAAAGAACAGACCCCCTGGTCCCCCCCCCCCCCCCCGGTACGGCTTGGGGGTTACACAAATACGCGCCGGACATACACTCTTGTTTATGTCCGGAGGAGCATGTACATTAGTTCTTACGTGCTGCTCCGGATAATCTGCCAGCAAGGCAGCAAAAATTGACATAAAAATGGCATCCACACGCAAAGGAAATAAAATTAAAGATATGTAGAATTGCATGAAAACTTCGATTATTTTTAAAGTGCAAGTCTCTTACAGTTCTATTTGTTTCACATTTGATGCGTTTTCACTTTTTCGAGTCTTAAAAGCTGTAGAAAGGAGTGGTTTCATTTAATTGTAAAATTTAACAACTTAAGTGGCAACAATGGATTCCGTTGCTACGGAAACTATAGCAATGTTAAAAACAGAACACGAAATGAGTTATCTATGTTATTAAATTTTGATTTAACAACTTAAAATTTGATTAATTAAAATTTGATTTAACAACTTAAGTGGCAACAATGGATACCGTTGCTACGGAAACTATAGCAATGTTAAAAACAGAACACGAAATGAGTTATCTATGTTATTAAATTTTACAATTAAGTGAAACCACTCCTTTCTACAGCTTTTAAGACTCGAAAAAGTGAAAACGCATCAAATGTGAAACAAATAGAACTGTAAGAGACTTGCACTTTAAAAATAATCGAAGTTTTCATGCAATTCTACATATCTTTGCTAGAACTGCCATATTGGCGTAATTAACGCCACCAGTCGATGTCAAATAGCTCAAATCAAAAATTAAACTTGCCACTAAAGCTAATTCGCAATACCCTGTTTGGCGAAATTAAAAAAAAATTATCTATGCATACGCTAGTGACATTGGCTCATCTCAATCGTTTAACGGAATTCATAATACGGACAGAGTTGCACTACATTTGAATATTTTTTGCCTACTTTGCTAAGAAATGTACTATAATAGAAATCAACATACATTTCAATTCGTAAAACAAAAAATATATTAGACAGTATTAATTACGTCTGTTTCTAACAGTTTCCAATAAAAGATATGCAGCGCTGCTTAAACATATAAGAATCCATTATTAATTACACGTATAATACTTCAAACGCCAAAATGCGAACATACACCATTTTGCGAAATTTTTTTTTGTTTGTTTTCAGGGAATCATCCGAAGGTTTGATTTAAAAGCAATTAAAATGGGAAATAGTTATCTATCATTCATATAGTTCGCTCGCCAAAATTTAATACAGGCATCTAATTGATTAGTAGCAGTTATTTAAATTATTAACTATAACGTGTTTTAATCCCCGTAACGACAGTATACAAAATGCGAGAATTTTTATTTTCTGAAATTTGGCGGAATTCCTCTAACTTAAATCAGTTTACTTAATTTGGTGAAAATTCTATAGATCATTTAAAATCGCCTTAATAACTGCATTATTTCTGTATGAAAAATCGAAGTATAGCGCCGTTATTATAATAAAACTTATATTTGTTATTAAAAATACTATTTCGTTACGCTCTCAGTAATTTGCACCAAGCCCAAAACTGTTCAAATCGGTAGAACCTACTACTTTCTCAAAATCGCCAAATGAGCCATATTTTTTTCGGCCAAACTAAAAAATACATACATATTAGTCTCGGAAATCTCTCCTTTATTTTTTTACACATAAAAATAAACATTGAATTCCTGCTCTGATTTCCCATGCACGCAATACTTTAATTGAAAAATAATTTTGTAAATAATCTAAACAGAAAAAAAATCATTATTCTTTTATTTTTACTGCAGGAGTCTAAATAATTTAATAAAATAGCCAAACATGGCAACCTCGATGCTTATTTCTCACTGTTTTGACTACAGGGGTTACAATTGCGGTATTACGAAGATCAAAAATAAGTGTTTTTGATGGGTTTTTTACCAATATCTCCTAAAATAATTCGAATTTCGAAATTTAAATTAGCGGAGGTTCTTTCTCGAAATTTTCTGAATCCGTGGACATCTCGATCGAAACTCAGCTCCCAGCCGTTTAGGAGGAGATGATGCTACAGACAGACAGACGTGCACAGATTTTAATAGTATAGATACTCATTTTTCCTAACACTCACTAAACTCTTAATCCAAGTCAATGCACACGTACATTAGATTACATTAGAGAAATGAGCAACGTAGTAATTTGTAATCTGGTCCTAAGATTTCACTGATAGACCTTCAATAATAGGCGTTAAGACCTTTGATGTAACATTTATGGGAAACATTTTTCAGTGATTATTCCTCAATGACACAATCAATCATTGCCATCTCATTTCAGTACCATCTATGCCATCGACATTATCACATAGCCAAATTTGGTTAAGATAGCATTATGATCTTTAAAAGAACGGGTGAAGAAGTGTTGCAAAATTCAAATCATTCAGATTCACAGATTTTGTTGGAGATATGTGAAAATAAATTAAATATATTTTATTAGTTTTTGAAGAGTTATAATTTATTAAACTTTATTTTCCTTAATTTTAAGTCTTTGTAAAAACATTTAAAGTTAATTTAAAACTTTCCTTTCCTCAATCAGTTTTCCAACCATCCTCACCAAAGTCCTAACAATGTTTTTGTAGTTTGTTTTTATGTAGAACTGTGGAAAATAACAAACTTATTTTTATATTTCTTATATTACTTACAAGTATCTTTTTAAAATACAGGCTGTTAAATATTTAAAATAAATCAAACAGTATATAAAAATAAAACCAATACTATTTAAAGTCAAAGATAAACTATTTCTAAGTTATTTTTTAATCATTATCTTAAATTAAAATAGTGTTTAGTTATCATAATAAAATAACCAGCTTCACCATCTGACATACTATAAATGTAAACAAACCAGCTAGTTGTCACTTAACGATTTAACTATAACTAAATTTATTAAAAACTATTACACTGGTTGAAAACAGTATGACAATCTTTGATGTGTAATCTCATTTGAATAAAAAAAGAAATAATTTTGTTTTCCTTTCCAGATTTAGGAAATATGCAAATTTGAGTTGTGAAGTATGGGAAGAGTAGCATGAAAGGAGGTGCTAGTTGGTCCTGGTTGCCTATCAGAAGAATTCAGCAGTATGTTGCAGCTTGCCTGCAGAGGGTTATACAAGGCTGAGCCTTGGATTCGATTTCACTCAGTTAGCTACTCTCAAACTTCTAATTTTTTAACAATACACAGAAGTTATAACTTTGATTTCTATACTTTTGCCAATATGCTGATTCCATTCCTTGTACTCAAAATGCTGATGAAAATTCAAGCTCTTTGGAAATCCACATTACATGCCAATCCATCAATGACAGGTACTTCAGGTAGTAAAGAATAACAATGAAATATGGCTTAATATCACTCAAAAAAATAAAAATGGTTAGTTGATGCATGATGCTCTTTATTATTACCAACAGAATTTCAAAAATAAAGATCTTTGAAAATTTTCAGTATGTTATTTTTAAATTTATTTAAGCCTTTGTACTCAGTCAATTCTACTTTTTACAGTATTTAAGAACAAAAAGAACTAATGACACCTGAAGATTTTTCAGTAAAGAAAAATAAACAAAAGGTTGTGTGCAGCCAAAGTTTCAATCACTTTCCAATGAAAAATATCAAATCACTTTAGTGCAGGTCTACATTCATTCAGTCAAAACATAGACAGTCAAATTAACCCTTTCAGACCCTGCATCCATAATTGAGGATGCAAAAATTACCCATCTACTACCATATGGGATGATGTCTTAATTTGTGTGCATTTAAAAAAAAAAAAAAAAAAAAAAAATCCACAAAATTAGGACTTTTTACTTCATTTTTTATTGTAAACTTTATTTTTAAAAGAAAACTTATTCAAAGAGAAATTACTTAATCTGGTTTATAAGGGTTAAAGATTTGGCACTTTTTCATAAATGTTCATCAAGTAGAGCTGCATTTGGTGTGATGTCAAATATGTCCCTTTTGAACATCATTATTATTATTATAACTATTATTATTACCACCAGGCAGCTAATTTTGACACTATAAGTACTTTGAATGTTTGTCAAGATTCTGTGAAAAACGTACATTTCAAGAATACATTTTTAATTTACAAAAATTAAATTGTGATTTATTTTCCAAGCATTGGTTGCTAGACCATGGAATCCCCCCATTCAAAAAAACGTTTGTCAGCAATTCAATCGCATCTCAAAAAAGCACATCTAACTTATCTTTTAAAAACTAAAAAACCCATAAAAATCCAACTATGAACTTTAAATTAACAATATGCCATTTATTGCTTAAAAATTAATATAATACTTTAAATATATAAAAAATCTTACAGGCAAAAAGTCATCCACATCAAGTCCTGCAGGCTTGTCTCTTTGTTCTGGCACATAATCTGGACTCAAAGACATTGACTTGGCTTTTAATTGTTCAGGGTACACGGGAACTCTTGGAATAAATGAATTCTTATCAGGCACAAAGGTGGTTGGTCGAACTATAGACACTGCTTCAGGTGGATAACCTGTCCATCTAATAGCTGTAGCTCTTTCACATGGTTTTTTGATTCCTTGAGAGTTAACAATGGTTTTAGAGTTGAAAGTTTCAGGAACAGGACCGTATGATGTATAAACGACTGGATGCATATTAATGGGAGGGGAAGACACTGGTGTTGTAATACACTGACGAATGGGAGATGCACTTTTCACAGGTGATGACACAGGAGATTTAGAAAGTTTCTCAGGTATTTCTGTCACAGAATACGAAGACTGTATGGATATCGATTTAGTTTCCTTTTCATAAGTTTTTATGAAGTAATCTCCTTTCACTGGTTCTGAAACTGCAGCCATACAAAAAAAAAAAAAAAGAGTATTAGAACAATATTACAATTTCATTAGGTCGAAAACATAAACATTCAAAAACAATATCTGCTCAATGCAAACTTTTTTTTTTTTTACAACCTGATGTAGACACCACAACTTCCCTGTACATCTATAACGTAACACACATTTTTGATGCTATTTTCAATAATGCGTATTCTTTCATGAACTTCACTAATATATATTAGTTTTTTCTTTTCTTATAGATGGACAACTTGAAATGTAGTTTAAACATTGACTGCTCTGACACGTTAATAAATTTTTTGTTAATTACACTTCTATACATCAATAAAGAAAAAAATGTTTAAAAAATTAAAAATGGCATGCTCATATGGATGCAGTTTCAAACTTAAATAAATGAATATTCAAGAGGATTTGCTTAGAAATTCAAAGGTTATACATGAACTAGGAATAACAGTCTTAAGCTTTCATTTGTGTGTGTATATATATATACTTGCTGATTTCCCCGTACTTCACACGGAAATGAATGGATTTTATTTTTATATTACGGTTCGTTGTAATTACTATTTATCATACTAAATAGATAAAGCAAAGTGAATATCACATAAATATTATCAGAGTTCAATAGTAATGCATAAAGAATTTCATGGCGATTGCTTGAACGGTGAAGAAGATGGGCGCAGTGTCATTAACTGTTAAAGTTATTGAAAAATGGATAACATCAAAATATTCTCATGTTCAAATATCTATGTGTACCAACTTCCATAGCAAACAATTTAACGGTCAAGATATGCTGCACTACCATCTGGTGGGAAATTAAAGTAATAATATGCTACAGCGGCATCAAAAGATGAATTATAGCAAAATGGTTAACACGAAGATATTCTCTGTGTTCAAATATGTATGTATACCAATTTTCAGAGTGGCCAGTTAAACAAACAAGAAGTTGATTGATGCAGTGCTATCTAGTGGCAAGTTAAAGTAATAATGTGCTGCACAACTATCTAGGGTGAGCTACAGCCAAATGAATACTAAAAAAAATATTCTCTCTACTCAAATGTGTAAGTATACCAATTTTTAAGGTGATCAGTTGAACTGTTTTGAAGCTGGTGCACTGCATCCCCATCTAGTGGCAAGTCATAGCAAAATGGATAGCGTAAAAGTATTCTCCGTGCTCAAATATCTGTGTGTACCATAGAGAAGGGATATAGGTGGAGGGAGAATCCTATTGTATTTTCCAGGGAAAGTTGAAGCTAAGATAAAAGCATCGTAGGAGAAGAAGCGGATTTGGCTGCTTATCGCCCTTTGGTTCGCAAACTCAAGCATTTTATTTTTCTAGAAAGGGAATGGGGGAAAATGGTTTTTGCAGCACTATTTATTTTCTCCCTCTCTAGTTAATTTGAAATTATTTAGTCTTAAATTTTGTTTTGCAGAATTACTTTGAAGTTTTGGCTTTTGAAATATTTTATTTTGTTGTATTTTTTGTATTATTTTGATTTTATTATGAAACATTGTAATAAAATCTAGTAATGTACATTATAAAGCTTGATGAGAATATTTTTTCGTTGGAGATAATGAGGAAAATTGAAGAGGGTTGGTATTGCATCCTTCTTTAACCACGTTCCTTCAAATTTTGCTTTCTCAAAGCAATCTTCTGTAATATGCTTTGATCGCAGCTTTGAATAATCTAAATCCTTCTCTTTCTAACTGTGTTTCCCAAAGAAGTTTTCTCTCTAGATCTTTAGGAAAGATTAGAAAAAGTCATTCTTGATGAAAAAAAAAAAAAAAAAAAAAAATGTAGGATACAGCATCGCTTTACATTTTGTATTACAAGACACTACTTTTTTCGCAATTGTTGTAATTTATCAAAATAGCAATTTTTATTTTTAAAAAAAGGTCCGAAATTTCAATAAAACTCTTTTTTTTTTATGCTGGTCATGCAAAAAAGACTAGAAACATATTTATGCGGATTAAAATAATGCATACATCGACAACCTTTTTTTCAGAATATTAAGCAATTTAAAATTCAAAGTTTGTATTCAGTAGCGCATATAGGTTTCCATTTCGGGAGGCAGGGTGCGATCTAGTATTTTAAACCATATTGTTACTAGAGTTAATATGAACGTTTTAAACAGCTGATTTTTTAGCAATATCTTTACATTTATATACACCTATATAATGTATTCGTTAATTGAAAATCATGTTTCTGTTAACATAATGAAATGGCATTTCCCCCTCCCCCCATGATTTGTGATATTCTTTGTCCAAAAACAGAGGAATATAGCTTCAGTGGATCAGCTTAAAAAGTTCAATTTGTTACTAATAGTCTGAAAAAATTACCTTAACAATAAGGACATTTTGAAAAAATAGAATGTTTAAGAAAGAAACATGAGTGAGGCACTACAGCGCCAATAGATATTCTAAAACAATAACCTGTTATATTTACTGAGAAAATAAAGAGTAAATTTTATTTTGATCTGATTTTTAATTTTAATTTGAAATTAAAAGTTAAATTATGTGACTTTCAGATCTGCAATACTTGGCGAGTTAATATAATCGCCAAATTGTCAATCTAGTGTTTTAAAGAACATTCATACATTTTAAATGACTAAAATTGCAAAACATAGCTTTCCTGTGAAATGCCAATTGTCCTCCTTTCAAGAATTTTTCATTGCATCCATATGCAGAGAAATAATGCACCCTTTTTTTGGATTAGAACCATCGACCTCACACAAAGCTATGGAGAACAGCAAAGGAAATGGAGAAATTCCACCCCGCTTGACCACAAGTCACGTGACTCGTGTGCACGCTTCAGTTTAGGGTTACAATTGCTCCCTCCACCTATATTCCTTCTCTACGGTGTGTACCAATTTTCATCGAAATCAATTGAACAGGATTTTCATAGAAAGTGGTTGAATGGTACAGAAGGCGATTTATAACAAAACGGATGTGGCAAAAATATTCTTCATGCTCAAACATCCATGCATACAAATTTCTATGGCGATCAGTGGAACGGTCCTGAAGTTATTGGCAAGTTAGCGCAAAATGGATAACGGCAAAATATTCTCAGTGTTCAAATATCTATATATACCAGTTTTCATAGCGATCAGTAGAACAGTCTTTATATGCTGCAGCGTCATACAGCAGCAAGTTAAAGTAAGAAGTTGCTTGTTTACAGCGCCATTTATAGGCAAGTTAAAGTAATGATGCGCTACAGCACAATGAAGTGGCAAGTTATAGCAAAATGGGTCACACAAAACTATTCTCTGAGTTCAAGTATCTATGTATATCAATTTTCATAGAGATCAATTGTCCGGTCAAGAAATAGGTACACTGCATTGCCATCTAGTAGTGAGTAAAAGCTAAATGAATACTTAGAATATATTCACTGTGCTCAAATGTGTAAGTATAAAAAATTTTATGGCAATTGGTTGGAACAGTATAGAAGCTGATGCGCTGTAGCACCATCTTTCAGAAAGCTATAATAAAATGGATAGCATAAAAATATTCTCCATGTTCAAATATCCATATGTACCAATTTTCATCAAAATCAGTTGAAGGGAAGAATTGGTTTACAGCAAGTGCTTGAACGTAATAGAATTCCATGTTCTGCAGTGCGATCTAGCAGAAGATATAGAGCAAAATGGATAGTGTAAAAATATTCTCAGTGTTCAAATATCCACAAATAACCAATTTTCATCAAAATCAGTTCAAAGGATATTTTCATAGCAAGCAATCGAACGGAATAGAATTTGACACTCCACAGCACCATCTAGTGGTAAGTTATAGCAAAATGGATAGTCTAAAAATATTCTCGTTGTTCAAATATCCATACGTACCAATTTTCGTCAAAATAGGTTAAACGGTACTTTCATAACAAGCTATTGAATTGAATTTGAAGTTTGGCGTTCTGCAGCGCCACCTAGAAGCGAGTTAGAGGAAAAGGGTTAGCATAAAAACCTTCTCCATGATAAAAGACTTAAGTGTTACAAATTTCATGGTGATCGGTCAAACAGTTTTAGAGTTTTTCGACGTCATACATACCCACCCACATACATGCATACAGAAGCATTCATTGTATGTATTCAGTATATATCCCCAAGCAACAGCTAAGCAAATTAACGGCATGTAAAAGTTGTGATAGAGGATGTATAAACAAAAAATTGTGTTTCAGAACAACATAATTTTCCTTTTCAAAACTCACACACACTTCTTTTTTTCACCTTTCTTCTTTCTTTCTTTGTAAAGTCTTTTAGACACATTTCATTTAACTTTGTGCAGGGAAAATATTTTTGTCTTTGCAAGTAGCATATTAAAATGGAGCTGTAAGCTGAAGTCACATTCTGCATACTTAAAATATTTGAAAACATACTATTTTTTAAAAATTGTTGGTCTAAAATTGCAACTGAGAAAAACAAATTTGGGGGCAGGGGAATGCTGAAAATTTTTTTGTTGCTGTTCTCAAACAAAAGTTGGAATTATCTGAATTATAAAGATCATCGGAAATATTTTAATTACAGTAGGAAAAATAGGGATAATGCAAATTTCTCAATTAAAAAAAAAAAAAAAAAAAAAAAACTACAAAAGTTTTATAGTTGGAAAAGAAAAAGCAATGCAGTTGAAATACCTTCACCCAGTGTGCTGTAAAGAAACCAACAGAAAAGGGTATCATGCTTTCTATCTACTCAAACAGAAATAGATTTCTCGCCAACAAAAATGATCCAATCAATTTAATAACACTAAATAAATTCTTAAATCATTAAAATAAACAATATTGAATATATTCTTTTTTGAATGCTAAATGCAGTTATCAAATATCCTATTGTCTCATGATTTAATAAGGCTGCATCTATTTTTCGGTTATTTTCATTAAATTGCAAACAATTTTAAATTGCATACATTTTTCATGTTACATACATTCAATTTCTTTGTATAAATTAAACGGTAGAGTTTACTTTTAAACATAATAAAAAGTTTAAAAAATAATATATACTAAATTAACATACCATCCAGGGGAATTGGGAAAGGATCACTTTTAGGCGGGGTTCGGCATACTAGCAGAAGAAATGAGAGAGCACTTAAGTTTGCAATAAAATAGAAACTATTTTCAATAAAGCTAAATCAGTTATTTTTTGAAGTTTTAAAAGATAAAGGCAAAAGAAATCAGAAATTTCAAATGTACATTAACCCTTTCCAAACAAACGGCATGTATACATGGCAGCACAAGATTTACTGTAAAGTGCGACAGATGTGGATACATGGTAGTTTCATTCAGAAAATAATTAACATGGAACATACTATGATTTTAAAAAAATTGATGTAAATAAGCTTGGGATTGAAAATCTGCTGTCATATAGGATAATTTGCACAGAGCTGGATTTCATACCCACAGTAGCTTCTGCAAAATTCCGTAGCCCTCTGGAAAGGGCTAAATAAGATGTGAAAATATAACATGCAGAACTTTGTTTATATTTTTAAAAATCAGATGATACTTTTTATGTTACTACAAATTTTATGGAAAACTCTTCAGAAATAAACTTTTAGCATAGAAAATAAGCGGCGCAGGAAAAGAGGATCAGCTTTTTGGATAAATTATGTAACACAAGATTTAAAAAAAAAAAAGTAAAATAAATAAAATTACACAGGCATATGTATACACACAGAGAATTATCAAATCTTATAAGATTTGATAATTCTTATAAGATTTAATAATTCTCTGTTTAGTTTACTGCTAATTAGTTTAATATAAGATTTTAAACTAATTAAAACACAATATTAAACATTAAGCACAAAAAATAATTACCTTATTAATATAGTACTCTAAATACAAGCATCAACTCATTATTGTAAAATTTAAAAAAGCATCATAACACATCTTGTGCAATACTAGACATCAATTAACTGATTAGCTTTAAAGCCGGTAAAATTTTTGACAATGGATACATTAATGATTATTTTTATGAAATATTATGAAAACTTTAAATGTTAATAGATATCAAGCAGATAGCAAGGAAAAATTAATTCTAACAATATAATTGTATATTTTTAATAATAAAACATAATAAATGCATCACAACTGTAGTTCAATAATCAGGGTTGAGGGGAGAATTTTTTTTTTTTTTAATATAAAATTTTTAGGAATAGACAGATGAGAAAGGCATGAAAATATTACATAATTATTTAACAACTAATAAATTAAAATAACTATCAAACATAGTAAATAAATAAGTAAATTTTAAGGAATAGACAATGTTTTTCAAAAAGGTATGAAAATATTATATAACTATTTAAAATAAATATTAAACACACAATAAAAATAAGCAATAACTATTTAAATTATTTTAAAAATATGATATGTAATCTTTTTTAACTTAAATGTTTTAGTTGTATAAAGATTTATTTATTATTGAAAATATTATATATTTAGATTGTAATGTCTTCTAGATTCAGATTTAAATTGTAATCAGATTTAAATCATGGTATTAATCTATTAAAAAATACACAAAATTTAATATTTTTTCTGTTTTAAAAAATTATTAAAATCAAACATTAAAATAATTTTCAAACTGAAAATTATTTTAATGTTGTTTAATTTAATGTCCTGAAGTTTAAAAAGAATGTCTTTTTTGAAAAGCAAAGTAGTTAAATTGGGAACTTATTCCTTAAAACATGAAATTTTGGCAATGATCGACAGAAAAAGCAATTAATTTGGTATGGCCACATTAAAAGAATGGGTGAAGAGAGACTACCTAAAATCTCATTTAATTATAGATCAAACAAAAATAGAAAAGACGACCTCAGAAGAAATGGGTAGATGACATTAAGAAAGCAATGAGAGACAGATCTGCAGAAGGAATGGACCTTGGAGAGGAAGAAGTGGAGTAGTTTAGTATAAATTCATCAGAAGGTGACACGACATAACGTCAATGGAAGAGTTTATATGTAACTGACTAAAATTGATATTTAATTGGATTTGTAACAATTTACATATCTTAATAACTTAGTCTGAATAATTAAACTATTTACTCTATTACTGGGAGATTAAAATTAGAAGAAATACAAATTAACTTTTGGGATAAAATAATAAAAGGTAGACTATATGAAATAGCCAATTGCAAAACTAGTTAAGCGACATCTAGCTTTTTTACAGGGAGTGAAAAAAAACAACTTCTGCAGAGTTTATTTTATGTACTAATTGCTTGAAATTCCGCATTTTAGTGCAAAAGTTTGTTCTGAATCCCATTATATCAGTGCTTTTATCCTGAATTTGGCGGAGTTTTTATGTTATTTAATAAATAGATTTGGATTTACATAGTTTTGCTGTTGTATCTGGAATTTATCAAGTTTTGAAACAGAACGAATTTATCATTAAGGCACAAATTCATTTATACTAGCCCCTACAATCATCACAGACCAGATGAACAGTAGAAATTTGGATTAGGTCAATTTTGTACAAGCAGTTTTACAGCGCTGATGCTATCTCAGTTGATTCTTTGAGATGCATATTTTTTGTCCATGCATAGCAAAAATTGTTTTCATAGGTAGTGTGACTTCGGAATGTCCAAAACAGATAATAAAATTGTAGACGTAAGTTTGCCATGAATAAGCTGCCTGATCCAGTACCATGGGGAGAGGCAAATTTTTTCAGAGGTCGAATGATAAAATGATTAAAATGTAAAATTACGTTTTAAAATAGCTAAAAGATGACAAAAAATTGACTTAATAAAATATACAAAATGCACAAAATACATGAAAATTATTAAAAACAATGCTGGTAATAATGAAAAGAATAATGGAGAAAAGTCTGGAATTTAATGATTTTTTTCTGGAATTTTACGAGTTTAGCAGCCAAAGAACATGCACTGAGTACGAGCAGCTGAGGATACAATGAGTTTTGATGCAGGTCGAATCAAATGGATAAAACGAAATATGTGACAGTCAGCAAGATGATTTTACAGAGTTTTGCAGCAGTATAGTATTTTGAGGGCTTTATTTCAAAGGTTTAGAATATTTTTACTAAGTTACATAAGTGGGAACACACGAAGGTTGATTTTTTAAAAAAATGGCATTATAATCTCCAATTTATGATGTTTTCGATTAACAAGTTTTGCATTTAGGCGACTCATAAAAGTCCTTTACAGGGATGTAGTCAAAAGGAGGAGAGGGCTGCAATGTGCAGGAAAAGTATTTGTAAAGTATCTGAAAACTACTTTTTACTCTCCTCATTACATGAAATCAATCTATGTACTAGGAAAGAGTTTGAACTCATTTTTTAAAGCAAAGCCAGTGAATTTTTAATCAGAGCCTGTCCACACCCAAGAGATCATTTAAGTCAAACTACTCTTTTCAACCTCACTGAGAAGTTAAAATGAAGATAGCAAGAAATGTTTAAATGAATGGGTTAAAAGCAATTCTGTCAATAATTTTTAAAATTGAAAATTAAATTTATAAAAATTTCCACGCTAAGTAAAGTTTTATTAACACAAGGAATGCTTGGAAAAAGAAAAAGTCATAAATACAGAAATTCCTTTGACCAACTTACATTCACTTTTGGGGGCAAATACTCCTTCCCCATCAACTATATCATCCAATTCCTCAAAGTTTAAGTTGTCATTTTCTACATCATAATCTTGGTTAGAACTCTCCACAACTTTTACTTCTAGAGAACTAAATAAAAACATAAAAATATCATTCTATGCATGCATTTTTATAGTAAGAATAATTAATAATAAAAAAGAATATTCACTAGTATCCTACTGACTGTTATCCCACTATCTATGAGGATAGTACTACTATCCACACTAAATATTTTAAGCCTAGTTAACTTTAATGTATTTTTTCTTTTTCTACCTTACAATACCTATAAATCAAAACATTCACATCAATACTTTACATATCAGTACATTACTTCGCCTTCATTAGGTGAAACAAAATAATTTTATAAAAATCTGGAGTGACTCCACTCGACTTTCTGAACACTTGATCTTTACTAGGCATTTAAATAAATTTGATTCAACTCAATTGGATGTAGTGTTTAGACACTTGGTGCACTTCAAATAATTTGATTTTATAGGCCACAATGTATAAGAATACTTTTCTGAAGCCCTGTAAAAAACTGTAAGCCCGACAAATGGCAGCAATTTTTGAAACAAATTAATTATTTTTTAAATTTATGTTCCAATTAGATTAACTCCAGTTATAAGTGTTAGAGAAAAATTAATTTTTTCCAGTATGGAGAATAGGTACTCAGATAGTATATGTATAAAATTAGAAACCGATTCTTACTTTATTTTGTGATTTCCAGGATCTTTTTCAAAGCTCTTCCTAAGATGAGTTCTGAAAACAAAACCAGTATAAAAACACAAAATGAGACAAATGAAAAAAAAAAAATTCTGATAAATTATTATTATTTTTTAAATAACTGGCGGGAACTTGCCGATTAGGCACTGTCCCTTACAACGGCCCGAAGGTGTGACCATTTTATTATGGGGGCACCCAGTGGGCAGTCAGCATTACCCCCTATGAAGGAACGGACACAATGACAACCATGCCTTGTCGGGGATCGAACCCCGGCCGCCGGGAGTTGAACCAGAAACTAGAGAACGGTGCTTTACCCACCATACAACTCCGTCAGCTCCTGATAAATTACAGAAGAATTATTTTTAAAGAAAATTTTCAAACATAACAGTGTTAAGTGATACAGACTTTAATAAATAAATAAGTACTTGGAGGGGGGAGGATAGCAACCACTAAAATTCAATCAACAAGTAACTGAGGTAGATTGCCAAAATGGTGATGATAGCAAAATCTCACCAAAACAAAGTCCTATGATGTTTTTATAGGATACATATGTAGACTTAAGAACCATGTCAGTGTTATTGTAATTATTTATTTCCATATTTCTCCTTCATCACGACCTGGGCAAAAATATAGCTGTAATCTCAGCATAATTATAATGTCACCAAGTTAGCGTGGTACTTGATATAACCAAAAAGTATCAATAAACAGATTACACATCTTTTCAACCCATGTTTGATGCAGATCATGACATTTGAAATACAGTCAAACCTTTCACAAAGCTGCTTTTTTTAATTCAACAGCATTTTTCAATGGTTTAAAAAACTGTTAACTGTTTAAAGCATGCAAAATTTTAAAAACATGTATCACCTTCAAACTGTAATTTGAAAAAGGTGTTAGCTATGCTTCCCCTTTACAATATCATCCAACACTGCTTCAAACAAGTTCACCATTCTTGCCTTTACACCACAATAAGAATATACATAGGTGAATGAGAAAGGTCACTATAGTACAACAGTTGTTCTTACAGGGATGTTAACTCAAACATTCGGTTTGGGAGCACCTCGGGAGCAGAAAAATTCTATTTGTGAGCAGAAAAATTCTATTTGGGTGCAGAAAAATTCCATTTGGGAGCACAAAAAATTTAGCTTCCGCGAGGAAAACTAAGATTTGGGATCAGAATTAACATGATTTTGGAGCATAAAATTGAAGATTTCTTTACTGTGTTGACTCTAGAAAAAAAGGCCGCCTTGGAGGAAATTTCAAAAAGGGCACTTTGGGGTTCCACGAGAATGTACAGGTAGATAACATATCTAGAAAGTGGTTTGAAACTATCTGATCCCCAAAAATTTTAACTTGTAGAGTTGTAATATGTGTTCTGACTTACAATGCATAGTTAGATTTTTTCCAGTTTGTCTTTAGTTCCCCCCCCCCTTCTTTTGGAGAAAAATCCTGTAGAAGTAAGTGAAATAGGAAAAATGATTTGTTGATAATATTTTGCTATAAACATGACATAAATATGTGAATTAAATCTGTACATAACTATAAGTTTTTGATTAAAAGAAAAAGAAGTTTTAATCTAAGTAATTTTGAATTTTCTGCTTATTTTTTTCCCCCTCAAAATTACGTGATGTAGATGTTTATTATTTATAAGAATAGTACATTTATTGAGGAAGGTTTCAGAAATTTTTAGCTAGACATGATTTGTTAGGCATTAGGGCAAGGCAGAGGGACTGTTAATTTTTGTTCCTCAATTTTATCACACTATCACTACTGGACCACAATTACTGGATCGCATTCATATATGATATTTCACCTATATTGGTACAAACTTTTAAACAGAAAAGGACTGTCAGTGTAAGTGGATTAGGATAGATGCGTTTAGCATGTAATAAAAATAATAAAATTTCTGCAGTGCAGGATGTACAAAATTTAATAATATAACTCAAATTTTATTTAAATTCTTTTGTTCGCTATAATTATTGAATGATTACCAAGTAAAGAATTTTAAAGTTACTGAATATATACCTTTATTACTATTAGACATTATTTGGAATTGCATCAAACAATTCAACTCATCCATCAATTGATAACTATAGAAATTGGGAAAATTGAATTCAGAAGGTATGGAATACATTTTAACATATTTTAAATAATTTATTTTTCATAAAGCTTTATTTTTAATTTTTTGTAACATACTTAAAAAAGTCTCTTTAAAAATTTTCTTTCTTAAACCTTGCTTTAATCTTTTGAAAATGAAAAAAGCATTAACATTTTAACTATCAAATGTTTTTAATCAGCTTAAAATAATTAAAATAATAAAAATAATTAACATCCTTTTGCCAGAAGCACTCAAACAAATTATATATTAAAAAACCTTCCAGAATTATTTCAATTTTTTTAAGTTTTTAAAAACTGAAAATAAGCTTAAATTGATGACAGTTTGTTTTATGAATAACCTATCTGTTAACTGATGACACAGTTTGCTTTCTTAAGACATCCTTTCCCAGAACTAGTTATCTTTTGCTTTTAATATTTTTTCTTCATTCATTAAAATGTTGTGAATTTAAAAAAAAAAAAAAACAGAAAATATATAATAAGAATATTTAGAATACCAAATCTTGTCAATAGTCTGATATACTCTGCAGTTATTCTAATTTTATATAATTAAAACTGTGGCGTAATAAGAGGGGGGGCGCCCGGGTGGCAAGATAAAAAAAAAAGGATGATGGCCGGCAGGACACTTAATAATAGTATGGTGGAAAACTAAAGGACCGAAATGGGGCCAGAATGCTGAAACTTAGAATGAATGGGGCAGCAAACTGAAGGACCGCACCGGGCGCCAATAACCCTGCCGCTAAACTGCTAAAGCAAAAGATCATTATTATGCTCCTTTTTTGGCAAAAGTATAATGTCTTTCAATTGCTTTATTCGCAAAACGGCGCAAATCGCACGTTTTTTAGATCGATTTGAGTGGATAAAGCCACTGAACATAGTAGACACCGGAAGCGTTGAAGTGCGGCCGCGCTGTCGGTCTGGAGTTTTTGTCGGTTTCATCAAATGTAACGTCAATACACGTTAGAACTCTTTAAAAAGTCATCCAACCAAGGCACCCCCCTTAGGAGATATCCCTTGTCTAGGCTTGCCATAGCAAACAAGCAAATCACGCAAAATTTTCGAATAGCAAAACATCGTTTTGTTATGGCATACTTTCTGTATCATCCTTAATTATGTATGATTAGTAAATAGCTGTAAGCCGATTAAAAAGAGGAAATCGTTTAGAGGGAAATTAAAAAAAAAAAAAAAAACTTGCTAGTGCGCAAAACTATTAAAAACATAAAGAGCAATAACTATATACAGCTGGCGACGAACTCTGGAATAATGATTGTTTGATAATTAGCAACTACTTATTGATCAAACGTACCTACCAATATTTGAGGATTGACAGATGGAATCGCAAATTTTTAGATAACTTAAGAAAATTTTGATTTTCCCAACCGTATTTTCTTCCGCCAACTCCTAAGTAAAATGCCCAGGTAGTTCTGCCGGGCCGATCGGGCTTCTCATTGAGTCAGCAAAAACAAAACATACTAGAGAGGCCCCTTTTTGGGATACTCAGCTCGCGCAAATGCAATGAAAAAGGCAGTAACAGTATTTCGATCTGAAAGAATAGAATATTTAAAAAAGGCATTTGTGGGAAAGATCCGATTTTATAGACGGTTTTTGTGAAAGGGCCGCTTTCAATCGAACCTATTTTTATGATAGAGTTATTGTACTCAATCGTATTTCTGTGAAGGAGCCGTTTTAATTAACGTATTTTCGTGATTAGCCGCAAATGGTATGTAAGAAATAAAAAGTAGTGATTGCTGACTAATAATAATAAAAATGTAAAAGCAGGAGGGCTTCGGATTATTTGAAATCATAATTTTTTTAATAAAGATGAGAAATAGGGCCGCCGGGCACTAAAAAGACGATAAAAGGGCCCGCGCGCTGCGCCTTGCAAAATCAATCTAGAGTCAACACTTACAATAAATGCAGATAAGAAAAACAAAGTTTGCAAGCGTGGCAAAAAAATTAACAAAGAGTCAAAATGACGGATTCGGCGCAGCTCGGCGCAAAAATCGGCTAAAAGCGCAGTTCGGCGCAAGATTTGCGTTTCGGAGCAGCTCGGCGCAATCGGCGCAGAATTAACATCCCTGTTCTTACTACAATGCAAATGAATTCTTCAGAATGTTGTCACTCAACCAATTTCACCAAAGGGTGGTAATTCTGGACTGCAAATTTAATTTATATGTCTACTGCTAGTATAACAAACAGGTACTGAACTTGCAACTCCAATCTGTAGCTCTATTTCACAGTAGATTACTAGAAAAGCTGACTGTCACATAAGTCAAAATATAGTAATGATTCTAAGCAAAAGCTCAAATATGTTAACACACAAGAACATAATTCAAGGTTAGGACACCCTGCTTTGAAGAGCCTGAAATATGAGGTACAATCCAAAAGTTCGGGGACAAGGTGTAAAATTCTTTACTCTGAATAGTTCACACCACTGAAGCACATGCACCTTTAAAGTAGTCACCTTGGGTGATGATACACTTCTGCCAACATTTGTATAACTTCTGGAAGCCATTTTTTTGCAACCTCCCATAAGACTTCCTGCAATGCTGCTGTTACATCTTCCGGTTGCATGAAATGGCATCCCTGTATTTTTTTTTTTTTTTTTCCCCATTAATGGGAACAAAAAGTCACACGCGCGGGGATAAGTCTCGTGAATAGGAGGCATATGGAAAATCAGGGTCTTTATCGATTTTGTCGATTAAATAGCCCAATATTGTCATTTATTCCTCCTTTTGTTCAGTAGTCAACAATTGAGGGGCAATGTGCTGGGACACTTGGTGCATACTGAGATTTTCCGTTAGAATATGCTGGCAACTTGTCTTCGATAAGTGTGTAGCTTCCCAGATTTTTGTAAGTGTTTGGGGACAATCTGTTCGAACACATCAGGTAGGGGAATATCTGCTTGGAATGTTGGGAGTATCCATTCCAAACAGTTTAACTTTAGGTACTTGCTTGCATCAGGAATGAACACAGTCCCCAAATTTTTGGATCGTACTACGCATAAGTTACTCCTTCAAAACTGAAAAATGCTTTATACAATCACCAATTTTTCTTCTATCCCCCTACCCTAAAGTTTGCTGTAAGGTTCATAAAAACTGAAACGTAAAAAATGTGTGTTTGTGTGCGTGTGCCTGTGTGTGAAATAGCAATTTTAGTAAAGAAAAATATTACATAGAAACTGAAAAATCCTTCAAAGCTACAATGGAAAAAAAGGCAGAGAATAGTAATGGATTATAAAAAAAACAGGCATACATGCAGCCACATCTCTTTAAAATGCTAGAAGCACAGCACACAATGGTTTTTAAGATGACTTTATTTCAAAAGTATAATATGATTGTTTCAACAGTTTTTGGTATAGAAAAAAGCACTCAAAACACGTATTAAAAGATGAAATAAATAAAAACTTTGTAAAAAGCACACATAAAAAGGTACTTATCAGTTGGATCATTTCGACCGAAAAAAAATCTGGTCTTCTTCAACCGTCAACACTTAGTCTCACAGATCAGTACCAACAAGTATCTCTTCATGTGTGTTTTTTACAAAGTTTTTATTTATTTCAGTTTTTGGTATGTCAGTTTTATGTCTACGCATTTAATTTATACAGATTTGTGGAAACTAAATCAAATCAATGTTACTTACCCAGGTACAGGATTAAGACATTGATCAGGTATATAAGAAACATTACTATTGTCCACTTTAGAAAATGGTTTTAGTGTATCTAACTGTACAACATAGACAGAAACATTATTCATAGAAAAGCTACCAGCAATCTAGAAATGAAGAAAGAAAATGTAAATTCAATTTATTTAAATAAAAGATATTGATGGAATACATTTTGACTTTTACAGTGCCTATGCAAGAAACTAAAAAAATCTGGCTGAAGCGAAGACAGAGGCAAAACAGAATGGAAAAAGTAATCTTATAAGAGTTTTAAGCAAAAAGGAAAACATAATATCAATACTATTTCAAAATAGTATATTAAATATAATACATTAGATTCATACATCACTAAAAAGAGTTTTGCAAATTTATTTAGTTTTAACTTAAACAGGTTTAAAGCGGTACTTCGATAAAGAATAGAGAAACTAAATAAGGGAATTTTATCATTTATTAATGAAGACAATTATATACAAAATTTACAGTTAGAAATATAAAAGAAACTCTCTCCTTTCTTTTGTACTTGCGATTTTTAATCGACAGTTGATCAATAGCGAAGCAATTTAAAAGATAAAAATGCTTTTCATACACTTGTTTAAATTACGGGGGGGGGGGGGGGGGAACAGTATAACAATTTGAAACAATAGGGCCATAAATGCATAAAATATCATATGCATAAAATATCATATATAATATTATATTTTAAAAACTAATTTTGGCAAATAATTAATAGTTTAGTTTTGCTTTAAAATAGTTGATATTTGATGAATAAAAATTATAAAATATCATGAATATACATTAAGCTTTTTTCAAAGAAAATTTGGAGATTAAGTGCTTGATTTTTAAATATTGAATTTAAAAATGCAAAGGGTAACTTTCTATCCAAATATTTCTAAATTTCCCATTACTAAATAAAAATAATAATTTTTGTAATGTAATGATTCAAACTGTAAACTTAAAAATGTGTGCAAAAGAGAGCATTATTTACTTACCAGTTGGTTTTGTGTCATTGTCATGTCACTCACTTTACCCCAACCAGAAACAACAGAATCATAAGTACAACCAGGTTCCCAACCATAGACTTTTAAGATATCTTGAGAACCACTGAACATGCACAGTCCACTTGAATGGAAATATATGCATCTGAAAGAGAGAAATTTGTCAAAAACTTACCAAAAATGAAAATTCAGTAATGTGGATAATATTTAAAAGATTCATAATATACAAGATCACAAAATTAACAAAGCTGCTATGAACTTAAATTTCTTTGGAAGAACGAAATCCTTGATGCATTGGTTATTTATTCAGTAAAATGTTTTATGCCTGCTTTATTTAGATATAATTATTTAATTTTGGACATAAATGCAATTGTCAAGATAACGACACCCTTACCTTTATTATTATTATTATTATTATTATTGAAAGAAGTTATATAAGCAAAGAAAATTCATTTTAATTCTCGTGTGATAAATTCATAACTCACCCAAACTGAATTTCCAGAATAGATAATACACGTAAAATTTTAATTTTTGAAATTTAACAGTAGACATGTTAAATGTTCAGGGGTTAGATGCAAAGGGTAACTTTCCCGAGGGAGCTTACTTTCAACAGATCAAAGTGCATTTAAGTTGATCTTTTTAGTTATATAAGGATTTCATTTAAAAACTAAATACACTTGTCAATAAAACATAAATACCATCTTTTTTATTTTGGACATTTTAATACAGTGAAATTCTTTGAAATACTTTTTAGAAAAACTGTGACTATTGTCTTAACTATTTTTTAAAAAACAATTTCATAACAGGAATGAATGGAATTTTAATGTAATGTAAACTACAAGACAAATAATACTTAACTTATTAGCCAAATGATGAAATGAACTGTTTGAAGATATATGTTACAAGTTTTTTCATGATAAACCAAAATTTCAGAACACACAATTTTTGAAGAGTTTGATTAAAAATTGAATGAGAATACCAAAAGCTTTATGCCAAACAAACTAAAATTGAGAATAGGTTGTGTCTGTGTCATTCTTCATTTGAAAAGCTAAGCAGTATTTTAGGACAAGTTGGAGTCTTTAGGTTGAGTAATTATTTTTTTTTACCAACTATGTGAAAAATTCCAGAGCTTGAGATCGAATCCAGGACTACCACTTAATGTGTGGATGCTCTACCACTGAGCTACTCTGGGATGATTGCCAAACGAAAGTTCTCACATATGCACTTATCTTCTGCAAAACCATACTGAACAGATGAAACATTATTTCATAACAACTCCGATACGGCACGGCACGGATATTAGCCATAGTTTTAGAAAGTGAGAAACCTCACAAATTTTATGAACCTCTAATCAGGGTTAGAAATTGGGAGCAAAAATCTAGGCATCAATGGCACCTAACTTTTTTTTCCCGGTTGCCAAACTGTCTCGTTCAGGTGCAGTTTTGAAAATCTTTGTTTTGTTTATATGCATAAACTATAAACAGGTAGGCTTAATGATTATGTACAGTAATAATAAAGATCAGGACTATTAAAATTAAGATAGTAATAAATAGTAAGTAAATATAAAATCAATTTTTATGGCTTTCCACCTATGCATCCAGAATAAAATATTAAGATACATTTTACAAGAACATGGTCTTTAGTTTTACTTTAGAAGTATTTTATAAATTGTTGCTATATAACTACAATGCCTATGGTAGATAAACTTATGCAGTATACGTGTACTAGCTTCAAAATGTCACCTGATCAACCACCACAGTAAGCAGGTAGTACATGTTAAAATTGTGGAAATATGTATTTGTATTCTCAGTGGGTTGAACTGAAGTTGGGAGAGGGTCTATGAAAGCTTTCAATATCACCAAGAAGAATGTATTATTTTACATAGCTATTTTATCTTACTAAAAATTATTTTAAATTAAATTATTTAAAACATATTTTATTACAAACTGAACTTTATCTTAATTATTAAAATTTTTATATTTAAATAAAATGTTTTTTTTTATATATTTTCAAATAACTAATTCAATTTATGTTTTTTTTTTATTCATTTACATTATCTCATGAAGGATTTTTATTTAAAAAAGATAAATTTTATAAGTTTAAACCATCAAATAACATTTTTATTCTAATAATACTTTTATTTGAATTATCCTAATTTAGGCCGGAAGTCCGAAATTTAGATTTTCCCCAAATCCAGACGTTTTGCTAATGTCACCCCCCCTACCCCCCCCCATGCACACACACAAATAAATAAATCTTCTTTCGCTTTTTCACGAAATTGCATTAATTAATTGCAGTCCATCCATGTATTGTTTTCAGTCACGAACTGCTGCACTTATCCAGCCACTATTGCGGCACTGCAACGCACTGCGGCAAATAAAATCCAAGATGGCGTCCGGACCGTAAACCTGTACTCTACTGCAGTAAATAATTATATTTAATTAATGAATATTAACTACTAATCCAAGTAACTTTTACACTGCCTTATTTAAAAGGATCTCGTGCGTTCATCAATATTGATATCAAGTATTATCATCGCATCTTCCACACTGCCGTGCTACCGCTAAAACACTCATATGCAGAAAGAATCCAATATGGCAAGCGCGAGCTCGTAGTTTCTTCCGATCAACTTCATTAATAATTTTTTGGTGAATTTAATTCTTTAGTGAAAATCACTGGGCTTTTCTGTTAACCAAAAACAGATAATTAATGACCATCTCATCATAATAATTTTTAATATACGAAACCAAAGTAGGAAATTTATCTCTTACTCGAATACTTTTTTGAGAGGCTGTGCAAGTAAACGTAAAATTTGGGGGGTTTATGGTTTGGCCCCCCTGTCGGGGAAGATGGCCCTCCCGTCGGGGAATGTCTGGCGCCATCACTGGTGCTTAAGAAAGCACAAGTTTTTTTCACGGAAATTTACATATATATTTTTTCAGCACATTTTGAAAAATAGTCGTTTAGACAATAAAAAAAAGTCCCCAGAATTCGTAAAATATTCGTTTTTCGCAGTATTTTTGTTTAAAAAGTCACCGGAGTCAGCCGATGCTAAAATAGTCGCCTGTCTCGGGCAAAATGTTAGGCTTCAAAAATGACGACTGGTTCTTAAATCTCGGTCGTCAAAACAAAAATGACAGTTGCAAAATACGACTAATGACCGCTAATTTCGCGCCCTGCCTTTAATTAACACTAAAACTACCGGTCATTTTTTATAAGGGCAAAAATAACGAAATAAGGGGTCATTTGACCCCTCTTGGCAGTTTTAGTGTTAATTTAGAAAGAATTGGGGTATTTAGGTTGATCAATTATTTTAACCAACTATGCAAAAAATTCAAGAGCTGGGGATCAAACCCAGGACCAGTAAATGGTCTATTTGAGATCACACTGCTGAAACTACCGCTTGCTTTATGACATCAATATCATCAAGCATCAATGTCATCTGCCTATGACATCAATATCATCAGCAAAGGCCAGTAATTGTATGGTTCTATTAAATTTGAGACCCTTTACTGGGCTCATATTTTACTACATCATAAAAAATCACAACAATATAATACCTAGCAACGGAAATGGGATCTGTAACATGTTTTAAATATCTTGGTAAACACACTAGCACTTTCGGCCATGCACATGATTAATCTTACAATTAGCTAGCATAACCATCCATTAAAGCATATTAAAAACAGCAGAGCTGAAGTAAAGAGATAAATTACTCAGGTAAATACAAAAACAGCAAATATACAACATATATTTATGCAGAGTTGAAACCTTTATAGTTTAATTAAAATATAATTTAGTTGAAACTTACTTCTATATTAAGAAATATTACACCCCCCCCCCCCCACAACCTAATTTATTATCAAAAGGGTTGTCCTATTTCATCTGGGGTAGGAAAACCATCCCAGACAGAGTATTTTGTTAATTTAATAATTTAATTTCATCCAATTTGTCTGCTTGTATCTACCCCCCCCCCCCTTCAGATTTTCAGTTATCGATCTAGTTTTCAATTTTGGTCTATATTGCGATTCACGATTAAAACCAAAATTTATAGTTTTTGACTACATAACATGGTTATTTATTTCCAAATGAAGGTGAAAACGTTTTAAATCTAATTTGTTACAGTTGTGATTCAAGCTTGAGCAAAACTAATTGAGTATGTCGCATGGGACTGGTTTTCAAATGAAAGTGAAATAAATATTAATTCCAAAATAAATTCAAAATTATAAGTTTTTAGAGACATACTTCATTTGAAAAGTATAATTGTAGAATCATCTACATTTTTTAGTAATAGGATGCCATACGATTCATAGAAACTAAAATGTGAAAAAAATGTTTTCCTTTTAGAATGCATATACCATATAATATAATCAATATCAATCAATTAAGTAATTTTATATACAAAAAGAATGAAAATGCAAATTCAATTAAACTTTACACACATAACAATACTTTTTTGCATAAACTAGTACTTTTGGCCATGCACATAACCGCTCTCCAGGTGTTTCTGTGGTGTTGTCACTATATTATCACTTTTCTTTTGTTAATGATTAATTTAATTTACCTCTACCCAGGACGTTTTAGTAAGATCTTTCTAGTTAAAATTTTAAATAACCACTATGTAATTTCTTACTTTTGAGGGGCTGTTAATTATTTATTTTGTTTGGCAGTGTAAAGTGTTCTCTCTTTTGTTTACCTTTTTTTGTGATTAAATTTTCTCCTCACTGGCCGTTTTTTCGCCTAAAATTAATATTTACTTTTAATTGCCGTTCTGTGGGTAATCAGGAGTTTAAAATATAGTGGCTGTACTTCATACCTCCCTTTTCATTAAAGTTGTTTTGATGGGATTTTTTTTTTAAATTAATTTTCGTAACTTCCAGTAATCCCGCTTTTTCGTTATTTTATTACTTTATTTCTCCCGTTGTTTGGCTTCTCCCTGTAAATTTTCGACAATTTTCATCATCTTTTAAGCTTTTCGTGCCTTTTTGAGCTATTTCATCAGGCTTTGGGGTGACGCTATTTTTGTTCCTAATTTCCCGCCTTTTTGTCCACTAGATTGTTCTAGAACTTTCTTTTTCCCCCGCTTTCGGTACCAGGTCGGACTATCCCGGAATGACTTGGTGTGCACTCTCGGCTCTGATTGGCTGAGGGTGGTTGCTCCGGTGATGTAGGCAAGCGCGCGATTTTTCGGTAGTTACGCTTGGAGGTGCAGACTATGCAAGAGTGAAATTTTTAGCTCTTGTGAGCAAAAGTTTTTCCTTGGTCACCCAGGCTTGGGGTGACTCGAGACGGATGCAGATGATAATTTTTTGAAGCGGCCACTTTCCCCCCTTTCTTCTCAATGACGATGGCACGTTAATAACTTCAACATTTTTGGGTGAAAGAACACCCCAACGCCAGCCCAGCCCTGATGCCGCATCCACGTTGTTCTTCATTAACCAGCCGCCGCCTGAATGCCTCAACAACGGAGACAATGAAATAGTTCGTCGATCCCCACCTACCATCCGGAGCGTGTGTCCCTTGGAAAGCAGAATTTGAAGCATGGATTCGTCGTTCCGGCATTTATGCTGACGAGGTATTCTAGATGCTGCACTATTGCCTGCCCACTGATGGTTCACCTGCACGCCTGAAAATTATGAGGTACTTTTATTCCTTTTAACTTGCATTTCGGCAAGCATCCCGGTCGTCATCTTCAACCATATGGGACTGTTGTTGGGGCGATTCACAGGTGTGAATAAACGAGATCGGCCCTATGACAAACGGCTGTCGCTGAAGAGTGCGGAGCTGCCGTTGGCGTGCCACTGCGCCATTTTATTTCCCACCTTACTTTTTATTTTTCTTTAAATGTACTCCCATGTTAGATTCTCATTCCTATTTGTTACCATACTTGTGCATCTAAAATTTTGTGACCATCGTTCATTACTGATAAAGTCTCTATTAAAAAAAAAGGGATTGAGCTTTAGCTCTCTGTAATGTACCAAAATTTAAAGTGACAATTCGTTTACATTTGTAGCAACTAAGCTAAATTTTATAAAATATGATTACGAGCAAAACATAATTTTCTTTTATATTTGAATTTTTGGTTTGCAACCATAGGTACCCAGGGGTTATAATTTTATTTTTCTTCCACAATATGTATGTGTATGAATTGATTGTCAGGTTTAATTGTGCAGTGCCAAAAATAGTGATAATTTGATTATAAAATATGCAATTGATTAAAGGTGTCCAAAATTAGTATGCTGCCTGGATAAGAGTATAATTTCCTTTTTTTGTCATTTCTGTAAAATTGATGCTGCAGCTTAGTCCATCTAATAATTTGGTGAAGTATTTATGGTACTGCACGCTATGTTAAATGATTTTTGTCGATTTAATATGTTAATTGTCAATAAAATAAGTCTCAATCCCATCTTTTAGTCCTCATTGCTTTGACAACATACTACACAAAGGGTGGCAAGTAAAATCCTGGGTTATTCAGTCTAAAACACAACGCTTTTCCGATTTATTTTCTAACTGTGGAAATAAACTGCGGTGTTTCGTAATGGAACACAACATTTCCAACTTGAGGAACTCCAAGGGAAACACCTGAGGATGGCCATGTGCATGGTCAAAAGTGCTAGTGTATGCAAAAAAGGTATAATGTGTGTAAAGTGTAAGTATTTTTATTTTGTTCAATTTACTTGATCACAACAAAGTATGACATAAAATTAACTATACTACTAAATAATTTATCTTTTCTAGATACGGTTTAATAATTAGATTAAAATTTATGCATAAGTACTTTTTTAATGATTTTTTAAACAGTTATTTTTGATAAAGTATAGAAACACAATTTAACATAGCATAGCAATATGTTTATTCAATTTTAATGGATTCTAATTCGATCCATTTTTTCACATTTAGTCAAATTTGGTTCAGTGCCTCAGACTTTTTACAAAAAAGTGGACAAAACACCAAACCAGAATCTTATTGTAAGAGGAATGCTTTTTAATCAGCTTAATAGAAAATATTTTAATCATGTTTTAAAATTTTATTAAACAAAAAATTGAAGGAGAATATCAGTTATAAGTTTTCCCCCCAAATATCAATAAATATGAAGCCATAAATACCTTACAGGTGGACCATCACCTCCAGTAGTTGATACTAACTGAAATGATTCTAGATCCCAAAATTTGACAGTTCTGGGGAGGGGAAAAAAAGCAAGGTGAGTGAGTACATGTATATTAACAAAAAAGGGGAAAGCAATCAAAATAAAAGGTAATGAATGATTACCTATCTGCACTACCACTAGCTAAAAGGAACTCATTTGGGTGAAATTCAACACCTGACACAGATGCTGTATGGCCATGAAATTCTGTCAAGAGTTTACCTGCACTCAAGTCCCAGAGCTGTAATTAAACACAAAATTATAAAATCAGCAATAAAAATTTAGGTGATTTAATGAACAGTGAAACTGACATCCATTCAATAAAATTTACATAACTTACAATGAGATTTATAATTCAAATCTAGCATGGCAATCATTGTGCCAGCCCTCTCTGAACACAAATGAATAATCCGCCAACTCCAAACAAGTACGAGAGCCAACGGTGGTAAATATGTGGGCTAGCAGTGATATATATTCTGAACAGAATTCCCTTTTTGGAACATCTTGTATAATGTTTCACCCCAGTTATGGGCAAATTTCTTTCAGCATCAATGTTAATATCAAACTTCTGTTTTAACAAGCTTGTCTAGCATACAGAAAAGTTGTACATTTTATAGAGTCAAATTAAAACTTTCTAGTTGAAATTAAAAAAGGAACTTTGATATGTTTATATGATGAAGGGACTGATTTTAAAATAAGAACAGCAAGCAGAAATAAAACTAAAACAACTGCAATACTTACTTTAACAGACCCATCTTCTGCACCAGAGGCTACCCATTTACCATCAGGGCTAAATTTTAAAGTATTTACAGCCTTACTGTGGCCCTACAAAATTAAAGTATCTTCAATGAAAAGTAAAATGACAGGAATTGCAAAAGTAAACTTTTACAGTAAGCATATTAAATATTCATACATTAGATAAATGTATAAATTCTAATTACAAATACATACATAACATTTATCTTGCAGTTTAAATTGTACGTTTTTCACAAATATTAATAAACTTTTTAAAAATAATAAGAATTTGTTAAAAATAATTTACAAGTCAACACACGGGTTCACTTGGGTACAGGTTAAAGTTCTCATACTTTCATTTAGAAAATTTGAGAGGGGAATATATCTTTTTATATGTTAAACATGTTGCCAGCAAGGAGGTGTAGTTTAAGTCAAAATTCGTCACGGTTGGCAACTTTTGGTGATTTTATATGAATAAAATAGAACGGTTTGTAGTCATTATGATTAAAAGTTTTATTCCTTGTCATTATAAGTCTTCTCCACCCCTCATTTATCTGTGCATGCATAACATCATTAATGGTTTCATCTGCAGTTAAGATCTCTAATGCTACACGTAAAAATTTACAGTTATCGTTACTGTAATTAGATAATTTCTTTATATTATTAAAATCTATTGTAACTTTGTTGTTTTGAGATAACGGGATAATGCAGTAGAAGGTTTTCTGAATTTTAAGTTGCTTTTATGTTCCTTTAATCGTTCACATATTCTTCTTTTTGTAATGCCAATGTATGATTTCCTGGAATTCGTTTCTTCATTAGTAGAATGTATTTTATAAACTCTTGCAGTGTCATATTGGTTAACTACATCTTTATCTGATCAAATTCTTTTGAAAATATTTCTGTTGGGTTTTATAGGAATTTTAATATTCTTTTTTAAGGCAAAGTTTGATATTTTAGTTCCTACTCCAGCCTGCAAAAAGGAATGGCGTTGGTGAAGTGTTTAGGTTTTCGGGCATTTTTGATAAAACTTAATTTCTTAACCCTTTAATTGCCTTGTGTTGCCTTTTGGCAACAAACTGAAATTTTTTCATAAACATAAAGCAAATAAAATTAAAACTTTAGTTGCAGTCTTTAAAGTTTATGTGTGTTTAATTTTACAGAGTTTTACCAAGAAAACTTTGTCTTTTTAAAGCTCTGTGTTGCCTGTTTAAGAAATTAATATTATAGTACATTAGGCATTTGAGGGTTAAATCTCTGCTTACACAACTTTTTGACGATGTTATTTGTGTGATCCAGCTTCTTTGCATTGTTTCTTTAAAAAGTTAATTTCATCTTGGAGGAGAGAGCCATCAGAGTAAATCCTGATGTATCTATTAATGTAGGCCCGTATTATTGAAATTTTATATTTAAAAGTTGTGTTCGACTTAAAGTTAGGAATAAAATTATTGTTGGTTGATTTCCGAAAAACGATGGTATTAAAACTATTTGAAGAGTTTCTTAAGATTTTCACATCAAGATAGGTTAAGATTCTATTATGTTCTTTTTCATAAGCAAACTGTATGTTTTGTGGTGAAAACCGTCATTCATCACAAAACTGTCATTCAAACTGAATTTCATCAAGTAAACCTTTAATATCAGAAACATGTTTTTGAACCATTGCCTAACAAGCTACCAGCAGCTATGAGCATAGTAATATGTCGAAAGTCACCAAGATTGGCCACTTTTTGAACCAAGAAAATAAATTCTTAAAACTGAATCAAGCTAGGCAATATCTTCTATATTTGGTGAAAATTTGCCTGTCTATAATTTTTTTTTTTTTTTTTTACAATGGGCATAATTTTTTGTTATAGTGAAGTAATTTGAAATAAATAAATAATAAAATAAAACTACGGAGAAGGAACGAAGAATGAACTATTGACGGAGAATGATGTGAATGTTTGACGAAGAATGAACTATTTTCAGGGGTCGCTTTAGGAGAAATTTGGGTCCATTAACGGACCCTTCACAAAATATTTTATCTTAAAAACGGACTTTTCACAAAATATGTTATCATCGCAATATTTTTCATTTTGAAAATGGATCTTTTACAAAATTCTTTCATTGGTAAACAGCCCCTTCACAGATCTAATTTTTCAATTTGGTAATGGATTTCAATTAAATTGTCACACACATTTCAAGTTTTTGAAAATTAATAATTAATTATAAAATGTTTAAAATTATGATATTGCACATGTAATTGTTTTATTAAAAAAATAAAAATAACATAATATTATACTTAATTTTTAACGCTGAACTAAGGAAAAAGAACTTAAAGAAAAAAACGGTGTACAAATGTCACACATTGCGATGGAATCGCCCTTCATATTAAACCAGATGATTCTTGAAAAAATCTCTATTATCCATAAATTTCACTTATTCGATGTTGGTTCTGTTCCAGTTATGTGGGATAATCAAGGTTCTACTTTATATGCATTATTTATATAAATTAGTACACGTGAATAAATTTGATGTGTTTATTTATAAAAATCTGTATGTGTTTGCTTATACAAAAGGACCTTCTATAAAATGTCTGAAAATGGAACTTTAATACTGAAGTTAAATTTGTAAAATTCTATATTTTTCACAAATTCAAGAAAACAGGATCCTATTTTCACAAATTCACAAAAACAGGATGCTGGCTAGAAAAACCTGGTTAAATGTCAATTTGAGATTCACAAAATTATGAGTAAAATTTTTCACAATTTCCTTAAAACAGGAACCTGTCTGAAAAGTCTGGGCAGACAACTGATTTTAATAGCATATGAAATATAGCAATGCACTATTACTATAAATTAATCCATTAATATTAATTAAAAACCTGCATTAAATATCTTACCTTATAAGTATATATACAACCTTTCTTACGAGCATCCCATAGCTGAAAAAAATAAAATATTTTAGCTGTAATATATGCATAATACCAAAATGAAGAGAAAAAACAAATCATAAATGATAACATATAATACTTGGCTAATATTATAAAAATTGTTATTTTTCATTTTAATAAAATGTTTAACAGATCAAAGTACTAATGTTTAGTTTATAATATAAACTGATCTTTCTATTGCTTTTAGCCGTTTGTCAAAATTAAGCAGAGTGTTGCACCTTTAACAAATTTAAAATATAAAAACAAGCACACAGAAAAAAAATTACCTTAATGTTTGTATCTAAAGAACCAGATACTATATAATCTCCATATGGATGGAAATCTAAGCATCTAATACCAGCTTTATGTCCAGTCAATGTTCTAATGACTAAAAAAAGGGAACATAAATTGTAAAGTAGTATTCAGAAAACACAGTTAATAATTATTATAACAAATACAATTACACTTAATAATAACACTTTTAAATTAAAATAGTTTGTGAAATTTTAAAGATTAAAAGGGGATATACCAAAGTTTCAAACAGATAAAGGAAATTATTAGAATATACACAGCTCAATTAATATATATGTGTGTATGTGTGCTGATGAGCTATGATATTTATTTTGGCTATATTACATTCAGACATATGGACTTTTAAAATGAACCTGCAAAGAGCAAAATTTGTACAAGACTTTAAAAAATATAGTGACAGGCGGTATTACCAAAAACTATTAATTATTTGACTGAAAACTTAAAAGTATACAAATTATAGCAGTTAAGAAGAAATCTTATGTTTTGAAACAAATGTCAAAATAGTACAAAAAGATTTTATTAAATTTACCTAATATTCAACAAGCTGCAATGTGCATTTCTAAAACATAGTAAAGCACATTAATTTTTTAAAAATGACAGATGTCACAAACTTTCTGTATATAAAGCATTGCTAGAGCCTTATTTTTTTTTTATCAATAAGATAAGTTATGCAAAACTAAACAAGTGGCATTTAACCTTAGTTCTAAATTAGCTTTTAACTTTACAAGACTACATTTACTAGAAAAATATTTTTAATTTTGAATAACAAAGGTTCTAAATACAAGTGTGCTATGACTTAGTATCCCTCTGATGTTGTGCGACCAATGATCCTCAGACAAAAAAATAAAAATAAAAATACTATTAGCTCTTAAAAAATAATGTAAATCAATACCAATATAGTATATCATTCCACTTAAGTGAAATTTTTATTACTGAGAAACAAAGAAAATTAAGGGTGTGAAAATATTCTTACTTTTAGATGCTTCTAAGTCACACACTTTAAGAGCTCCAGAAAGGGATCCAGCACAAACCATTATTTCCCGAGGGTCAAAGCGCACACATTCAACTGATGTTGTATGGCCAGTGATGCTCTAAGAGAAAAATTAAATGCTTTTAATATAAGCTTCTAAAAATTAACACAAATCAATACCAATACAGTGGTACCTTGAGATGTAAGTGACCTAACATGTGGATTGTTTGAGCTATCATTAGATCAATTCTTTTTAGTTGGGATATGAAGGGGAATTTAGGATATGAGCAATCTTTGAGAGTAAATTGTAAGTTAATTAAACAAAAATGAAATGAAGGAAAATTTTACTACAGCATGATTTTGCTAACATGTGTTTGAATTTTTATTTTACAGCATGAATATATTTTTTTAAAAATTTGAATTCATATAGTATTATGTTTATAATAAATATATTATTTTTTAAAGAAGAGTTTGGACTATATAAAAATTAGTTGCATTTTTGTAATTTCAAAAGGGGGGGGGGCAACCGATTTGTAGTACAAGTATTTTGACTAACAAAACTTGTCAAGGAACAAATCAAACTCTTATTAAGATACCATTATGTTTTGAAATAACAAAGAATAACTGTTCAATAGACTTTTTCCTTTTCATCATTATTTTCTTCTGCACTCACTCTTGACTTGTTTACTTTTATTTTGAATCAGGTAGATGTATTTTGTGGAACTCAAATTGCTACAAAATAAGATTAATTTTATCTTATTTTGTAGCAATTTAGTAGTTATCGTGTTTATAATTGATTTTTATGACCCCCCCCCCCTTCCTTAAAAATCTAAAATAATTACAACCAAATCACGTTTTCTTATTGAACATAGTCTCTCCATTTTGATCAACAGTTTGATTTGTACTTTCAAAAAAGCCCATTTCACCAATAAAAACAATTTTCAACTGGCACTAATTATCGCAAAACATCGATAATTAGTATGCAAATTCCATGCAACAGCTGTCAGCAATAGAAAGGTAAAGGAACTTAATGACCTTGAAAGCAAAGGGCTGGTTTGCAAAGTGGAACGGCTGCTTCACGACGGTAATTTCACTGCACAGTGAGAATCAAAATAGCCATGACAAAAACATTAAAAAATAAATATATAAAAACTGAGTACGAGAGAAAATGTTCAGGAAATGATTTTTCTTTTTTTGGCTCCATGGCCTATGAGCTAAATAAACAATAATCGAAAATGAGTGCCACTAATGTATGATGCCTGTTAGGCGAAAGGATGTCAAGGTGTCCGCCTTCCACCAATAACCTGGTTAACATTTATGGAAGTAGACTGCTAAAGGGGATGGGAAAGGTCATTTAATAAATACATCTGAGGAAAAAAAAAGGGGGGGAAGTTAATTTAAGTCTACTTCGCAATTATAGAGTATCACAAAGATTGTTATTTAACACAGCAGTGCCCAATTACACATTTAGAATTAATGTGGGGGAAAGGGGGGAGGTGTATTGCTAATTTAATAAATTTCAAAGGATTTATAGTGCTCTGTCAGTAATCTAAATTTGTGTATGCCAGACATTGTAGTGTCCCCAGGGGAGGGGGGGGGGAATAATCAGTCCTAATTCGAAGGGAAAATTATTTGGAGAGAAACGAAACTAGTTCAATTTTAGGAAATTTCATTCAAATACCCAAATACACACAAGCATTTCCACCAGTTATTTTACGTGACTCTCTCGACTCCCTTCACGAATTCACGACCGATCGCGAAATCTTGTAGAGCTTTATAAAAGTAGGGAATGATGATGAAAATGAAATAAAACACTTGAATTCAAATACCGGTATGCATCTGCAATGTCCCTTTTAATTGAGGCACAAAATAGGAAAATAAGCAGAGGCAGCAAATATTTCGACTAAATATGAGGGAAGGCACATAGAAAAATAATAAATAAAAGCTGATATTTCTTAAATTGTATTCAATAATAATAATGCATTCAGTTGAAACTTTTATTGTACATACACATCACCCCAATATTTATTTATTTATTTATTTATTTTTAACACTTTATATAATCCGAATTTTTCAGTTATCGGCACAACACCCCCTTCAAATAATTTCTGTTTAGTGAGAGCTGTAGCGAAGCCTCAAGAGATAAGAGAAGGTTAGTGAAGTGCACACACAATTCTCCTTTGCGTCGACCCCGACTGTAATCGGAATTCAACCGCTACGATTTCAAAGTATTTGTCCACACATTCTACTGCTGAGCCTGAACTAACAAGTAGAAATTATAATAAATACATTTTATAAACATAATTTTCAATTTGAAAATTAATTTAAAATAGGATTTTTTACATCAGAGTTACAACAGAAACCTTTCATGTCCTTTTAAGAATAGATGGACACAATTCAATTAGAACATTAGCATGAAAATATAGTTAAAAATCGAATTGTATTCAATCAATATTTAAATACCATTCTACATGTGTCGCAACAAAAAAAAAAAAAAAAAACAGGTTTTTAAACTATTAAATTAAATAAGAACTAGTTAGACGTAAGTAGCCTTGCCAACTTTTATGCATGGATTTACGAGACTTTCGCGATTAAATGCAGGGCATGGCTAAAAAAAACGTTGCACCCAGCTTACTTATAACAGAAAAGCGAGAAACACTATCAAAATCAGATTTAATTTTTACTTTTAAATAGTTTTATTGAATATTATGCTTATATATAAGCATAATATTCAATCCCGATAAATCATAATATTATGCTTATATATTATAATTTAGTACTAAATCGGCATAATTGTACCTACAACATAGTTGACAGTTAAAACAATCAGGAAAACAAATGAAAAATTAACATTAATTATAGGTCTTCCAACTCTCTTTTTAATCAAAACAAATAGTACCATCATTTGCAATTAAATTAAATTAAATTAAATTAACTTTTTATTTTTATTCACACACAAAATCTTTTTACTTTGGCATTTTAAAAGTAATTAAAACAAGCCATAAGGAAGGCATCGATAACATAACTTTATAAGAGAAACTTTAATGTAGTAGAAGTTGCGATTTACATCGTAGTAGAAGATGTGATTTAAAACTAAGAGAAACTTAGTTATAAATCACATCTTCTACTACTATTATATTAATTATTTATTTGGAAAAAAAGATATATTAAACTATTTTTACTGAAATCACAATATTACTTGTTTAGAAAAGAAACTACAATCACTTGTGATGAGATTTTACTTTTTAGGACAGAAGCTTAATGTTTGAAATTTAACAATTACAAATTATTAAATTATTCAAAATAACGGCCAAAAGCGGGACATTTGGCGTCCCGCACACACCCAACTTTCGCGGGACACGCCCTCTAAAACCCTACAAAAGGGACGTCCCAGTTCACGCGGGACGGTTAGCAATCCCAGACGCAACACATTTAGAAGATGATTATTTCAGATAAAAAGTTACACAGGGGGTAGCGGAAAGGGAAAGAAGAATTAACTAAGTACTATTTATTATATAAACTGTATTCTTGCACACACAAAAAAAGTTCACTTAAACTATTAAAAATACAACTAGAAAGTTATGAAAGAGATCTTGGCAAAGAAAACCGGGAAAAAAGAAATTGACAATGAAATTAATATTAAACCTAAGCATATTTAAATCAATAAGCTTAGGTAAGCTTATTTAAATCAGCTTACTAATAAAGAATTCAAGATGTAAAAGAGCATCTATATTTATAGAACACAATTTATAAACCTTTTAAGATATTTTTGAAACACAAAGCGGGTCATAAAGTATGTTCTTTGTTCATAAATGCAGTATGTCCCAATATGAAGAGAAGTCATTCTAAATTAAGATTTTGCGTATGTAAATTAAGTGCATACCATTAAAGATATAATCACAACTAAGTGGAAATACATGATGTGTCGCATTTAAATAACAAATTATCTTTGGAGCTTTTTTTTTTTTTTTTTTTTTTTTTTTTTTCTTCTTGCGTGACTTCTGTTATTTATGTATTATCTTGTATTTCATTAAACTAATTTCATTCACGTAATGATCTATTAAAAGCATATTTCTTTTTCTATCCGTGTATGTACTTCAGTAAGCAAAATTGTACATTGAATGGAAGAAGTTTTTGTTTTCTAGAACTGGATATATATATATAACAGCTATACATGTTACTTGGCTTCCACATTGCTTGGGAGAAAAAGTTGCGACGGAACTTCAGCAACAATACTAGATATTAGTGAGTGTACAATGTATGCGGCGCCTACAAAACCGTAGCCAAAGAGGGGCTCACAGGGGTCTGCCCCCCCCCCCCCTCCGGCTCCCGAAATTTTAGCCAATGCATTAGTAATTTTTTAATTGCTTTGATTCTGGAGATCAGTCACAGGCGAAAAAATTTTAAAGATGCATATCCCCCTCTCACAGCGTTACAGAGTCAGTCATTGATGAGCGTAAATATAAATTATAATTTATCAAAACATCAAAAAATTTTCCGATAGAACATATTGGATTAACATTATACTGCCGATAAATTAATAGCTGTTAATATTCAGTACTACAAAGGTTAGTTCAAACGACAAACCGATGGAAGAAAAGGGCGGGCAAAATTGCCCTTTCGAACACTATAGGCAGGGGCGTAGCCAGGAGGGGGTGATATCGGGATATATCCCTCCCCCGAAATTTTTGGATTAGTGATGAAATTCCGTCTATTTATACACATATAAGTTCATATCTCCCCCCCCCCGAAAAATTTCCTGGCTACGCGCCTGACTATAGGAGCATGCATAATAATAATGAATTCCAAAATTCTGCACTAAACTTTAAGAGAGGAGAAAGAAGAAAAAACTAATGATTTTTTTAATTTCTAACTATTTTAGGGGTCATTACAGAGAAATACGCATGCCATAAAGCTTTTGCAATTATTCTACCAATTTTTTACATTTTATGCAATAAGGAATGACTTACTTTCTTCAAAGAGGAACTTCTTTCGCGGTTCAATACAATACGTTATATATATATATACAGGGGCGTAGCCAGGGGGGGGGGGGTTAGGAGGTCATACCCCCTCCCCATGAGAAATTTTTTGCCATACAAAATGTATATTCTCTTCACTAAATTATCACACACACGTATACATATATATGAGTTGTAGTAGTCGTAACCCCCCCCCCCCATGAAAAATTTCTGGCTACGCCCCTGTATATATATATTTATATTATGCGGCGTGTGAGTATATATACATGCAACTATGCTAGGTTTATTTAGCGCAATTCTCCGAATCTAGTTTATGAAAATAAAAAAGGCAAATCTACTCTAGGATACAGAATAACTTTCCGGTTGTTCTCTCTTGCCTTCGAAGAGAACGGGGAAAAAAGGAAAATAAAAAGTAGGGATGGATGCAGGAAGAAAAATGAACACATTGAATTGTCCATCTTTAAAATTGGGGAGTGGCCTTCATCCGGCAGCGAAAGCACGGCTTCGAAAGCTGGATGTTGAGGTTTTTTCTTAAAGTAGCGAAAAATTAGTTAACGGCGAGATAATTAAACAAAAATCTTAAGGTAAATCATTCTTGAAAACTGATAATATTCCATTTGGCAAAATTTAACACTAAATGAATAGTATTACTTTCAATGTTTGCAAGCGAAAAATGCTGTATACTTGTTTATAACGCAAGCTGAGTATTGATAGTAAACGTAAATTAATAAGTAATTTCCAAAAAACTAACAGGACTATTGTGCTAAAAATAACTTTTTGTCAATGAAAATAGGGATGGATGCAGGACGAGACGACCCTATTTGTTATTACTATGGATTTTACGAGAAGAGGCAAAGCTTTGCATTTGCTGTACTCTCAATAAAAATAAAAAAAGAAAGAAAGAAAGGGCTCTTTTTCTTGTCTTGCATCCATTCCATTCCTAAACGCAGACATTCGAAAGAGCAGATTGGATAATTTTCGCCAGTATTTTTTTTTCTTTTTAAGTCAAGGGTGTTCCATTCGCTTATGCATCTGGCAACTAAATTCCAACGAAAAGTCGCTTCTGGTCAAACATCATCAATTCTTCATTAGAGCACTGGGGTAAAGACTTATGAATGGATGCTCTGCGGGCCGTGCTTCCTCTTTTACGTCAACAACCGGCCAAGCAGTTTACGAGAAGAGAGGAAAAGAAAAAAAAAATTACAACACACACTTAAAACATCCAAATTCGCATGATTACGCTTGACTTGATCTCTTGTGGAAAAATCCCTCGCGTTCAGTACAAAACCATTGATTACTTATTGGGAAGATGCAAACTAAATCCTTGATTGAAAAAAAAAAGTACAATACATACATATTTAAATAACAAAGGTGAATAGATAAATCATAAGATTTAAAGTTCTTTAATCTTCAAAAACATTATTTGAAGAATAGTTTGAAATACACTTCAATATAATTATTTTGAGAAAGAAATGGATGTATAGTAAAAATAAAACCTTTCTTAAACGGAACAGAAAGAAACAAGCTTCCTTTCAAAGGGCAAAACGGTGAATTCCTCTTAACTCACAAAAAAGCTGAAATCAGCAAATAAACTAAAGAATCTCATCCCTGTATATCAATATTTAGTAATAATATATTTCTTCCGAAATGCACCACTTATAAAAATCGTAATCTAGTATTTGTAAACAATGTTAAAGAAGAAACGTGATAAAAATACAGCTAAAATTTTTGACCCATTTCTACGATGTACTAATTTGTTTAATTCTTATTACAACATTTTCGATAAATAACCAGACAGACTATAGAGTAATTCAGTTTTTTTTTTTTTTTTTTTTTTTTTTTTTTTTTTTTTTAAATAAAAACAGCTTGTTTTCTAGCAAACGATAATTCAGCACAGTAAATAATACACATAATCCAGCAATTTATTTTTTGATAACAAATATTGTATTACCATATAAATTAGCTTCTTATACTCAAAGTTTTTTAATTGACCTCCTTCAAGAGAATAAATCAATACGTAATCAATAGTAAGTAAGAGCGAGACCTCGTTTACTGACATTACGCTCACAGGCAAAAAAATCACTAATCCTTCAGTAACTTGAATCACACATACGCGTCTTTAAAACAAATTAATTGCCTTCTGGACTAAAAGAAGCAAAATACACGTGGAAGTACGTCAATCATCTTATCAAAAGGACCTAAAGAGATATTTATAAGTTACCATAGATAAGAAAAAAATGTATTAGACGAACGTGCGATTTCCCTCTTTCCTCTGACCTGTGCAGAATATAGTTATTTAAGAGGAGGTGGGGGATTGTTTTTCACCCATAATTTGTTCTACGACACAGATCATACTTTGAAATTTTTTAGCAAGACCATTCTATCTTCCAGCCATCGTTACAAATGGTAAATGTTCATTAAAAAAATGATAACTAAATATATTTTAGCAGAATCTCTGTGACAGGGTTGTTCAGATTTTGCCCAACCCCTAAAAACTTCAAATACAGCGAAGAAGAAAGAACAAACTAACTAACTAACAAATTGGGTTTTTCAAATTGTCAACTATAAACTGCGTGCCTAATATATTTTTTAATATCTGTACATCAGTTACGAAGTTTATAAACATCCCTTTAAAAAGGTTCCGAATAACTTTTTTTAAAGAAAATTTTTATGCCATCGCTTGAAAAGGACTTTTTTAACCATAAAAAAACATTAGTTTAAAATTCAGCACTAGTATAATATTTTAATTTCATTGGTAAATTTAATACTAATAATCAATTTATCTAAAAGCAAACCATTATTTTGATTACCATTGGTTTAAATATTTACTTATTTTTTAATCTACAATTGAAAATTCTAATCGGTCAGTTTTTTTAGAGTTAGTAGTAAGGAAATTTTTTTTTTCAAACATTCTGAACTCCCATAAAAAACCCAATAAAAATCTCATTAAACCCAAGCGTTTGATACAGCTGCTCTGTAAACTCCATAGTACCACTCGATTAGACTGAGAAAATTTTTCAAGGGCTAAAAAAAGGTGTAGAAACACAGCTGCGTGATAGTTAGCGCATCGTGCTGCCATGTTTGGGTAACTAAACAAGCAGGGCGCAGGTGGGAGTGCATACCAGGCTGACCATCTAAATACCAAAGTCCACGGTCGAGAAGTGGCGGATGAGAGCCCTTATGGTCTGTTGTAAATGGAACTACGAACACAACTCGAACAAGGTCTGGGTTCAAAACAGCTGGGGACTAAAAGATTTTTAAGGCTTCTCCCTAGACAGGTCCAACGAAATGTGTCTATAGAACCCTGAAAATCTGCGGGCAAAAACGATCATCCCGAGTCCACTATCTCCGGCGCCTAATGCCAGGAAAAAACAAAAAACAAAATATCTTTTTCTGAATCGAACTTCGGGCTCCCGAGCGTATATAATCATTAAGATGGTAGATGAATAAATGCATATTAATTCAAAATTCGCAGAATCCTTTCTATTTAACTCGGGATAGTGAATTCAGGCAGAAAATATGTAATCACGATATAGTCTTGAAATATTAAGAGATCGTAATATGCAAATCACGCAACTACCAATGGTAGAAACTGGAAGATACTTACTTTCGCCTACATGCAGAAAGAAAAAGTAATCGCAAATTGGGAAAGAATGCAGATTTTTAAGCCAATTATATCCTTTCTTCCTCCCTTGCAAACCAGCCATGTCATTCTGAGGCAAATCGCCGCATTCATTACTCCCGCCCTCGCTCATTACCCTTTGGGATAACCTGTAGAAAGCGGATGTGAGGAAGCTCTTATCCAAAAAACAATCACAGACACGACCAATTAAATCAGTCTAGGTCCGGGCATTAAACTCAGAGGAGTCATGCCACGATGCTGAACAAAATTTCGTAACTTTAAAGGCAACAGATTGATACATTAGCCCTTACAGAAGGATTCCACCAGTTGCTTCAGAAGGTTTCTTTCACAAATCTCAACTAAGACAACAACGTTTTAGATTGTCAGAAAAATAATGAGTTCATGCATGTAATTTAGAGCTACGAAACAAAGGACTTCAGAGACAATCTAAACGAAAGTTTCTACCCTCCCCCCTTTTCATTCACTGATAAGAAGCCAGTGTTCGTTGAGCGGAATAATAAAGCAGCTCTGTTCCTGGACCAACACAGGATTAATATGTAGTACTTACTCTGTAACATAGCAGAAGACAATTAAAATTGGCTGACTCGAGTATTTATACGTATATTTATAATAAACATTTAGGTTATTTTTATTTAATGAAGAATTTTGAAAGATTACTCAAAATTCATAAGACGTATAAACTTTTTTTTCGGTAGTAGTAGTCGCCGCTTATTTCGGTTAGTGGTTTATCCGGTGAGCCGCTTATTCCGGTGAAAATCGGCATGAACAGAACGAAATAGTCAAATTGTACGGTTTTCCGGTGAAAGCCAGTTAAGAAGACTCGTATTTGTGTGGAGGTGTTACGGTAATTCAATCGAAACAATTGTTAATACACTTAACAGAATTCTTATAAAAATAATGATCAATCTACGCCCGCAACCAGTGAGACATCTGATGACGATGACGACGACGATGTGCACCCGAACCTGTTACGTGTCACAAGAATGAGTAGATTTACTGAACGCTATAGATAGACTTTACGTAGAACATTTGAGGAGAACAATGTAAATGATCGCATCACCTCTTTTCAGCATTAAGTTTCAATTTGCTATGCCCCTACAACAGCCTTTAATTTAGAATTTTCCTTCCAAGAAGTAATTCTTTTATATATATATATATTTTTTTTTTTATAATAATAAACATATGCATTTTTTCACTTGTTCAATTCTTTATTCTTTAATATGCACATACCTTAAACTATTGAATAATATTGCTCATATTTATGATTTAATTTATTGAATTTTTCTTAAATTTCCTCACTTTTACTTTTGGTACCGCCGTTTATTTCGGATTTCGGTTATTTCGGTCAATTTCAATCCATCCCGATGTGACCGTAATAAACGGCGACCACTGTACTTGGGTGCAATATATCCTCCAATAACACTCATAATAAAATCATCTTAGGTGAAAGGATTTACATACTCCGAAACTGTTAAAGAAATGACTCCAAATTTGCTTTTATTAACTTCATTTTTAATTGCAATACAAAATCACTTTCATAGTACATTCTGTAGTTTTAAAATAAACATACCCATTCAAAAAGAACTAGCTTTTAACGATTACAATTTTTTTAAAATTGGCAATAATCGTAATCCATATCAAAATTAATCGACTTTATATTTGTGAATAATCATCCGATGGCTGGTCCTCACACCTGAAGTTCGAGGAATACGCTGAGCAAATTAATTGATCGTCAGGTACCATCATGGCATGAAAACACAAAATAATACTAGTTTCTAATAGTATCGTCCCTATCGATTCTTTAAGCTAAAATTATAATATACACTTTCGAAACTGTTAAGTGGTCATTGCTGATGTTTGTAGTTGAAATGAAATGAACAATTATTTAGAGAATTTTCAAATAAAATTGCTAATTTAACTTCTGAATAAACCGCGTGCACATCAAATTTACGTGCTAAAAACAAAAAGAAAAGTCGCCATTTTATGAGATGTTAGAAGTAATTTCTCAAATTAGACTGATTTAGACCAAGGTTTAAACATTTAAATTCGTAAATAAACACGCAGAAAGTCTTTTTATAAAATTCGGATTAACAAATCCTAATCTCGGATAAGCAAAAATTTCAAGCCAAAGAACTAATGCACGCTTGAAACGAGTAGTTATTTTTAGGTTCTATTGTTAAAGCAGGCACGATTCATGCATCAAAAATGAGTTGCTCACCACGAGGCTGGCTTCATAAGGAAACATTGTTGTGTTGCATTGACCAGACAGAGAAAATAGTTGGGGAATAAAAGCAGTTCAAAACAAATTTAAATCAACTTATTTTTCAAAGTATTGAATTATAAAATTTCATTTAAAAATTATAATCTATTTATACTTGATAAATACTTAATAAATAACGATTAATGAAATTCTTTTATTCCTCAGCAAATTTGATGTTTGGTGGAAAAAGAGGTAAATAATAAATACTACAGTAAATAATGGGGTATTTTACATAATTTAAGGGGTATTTTACATAATTTAAGGGGTATTTTACATAATTTAAATCTTAAACAGTGCGCTTAAATGTTTTGTAATCTTTACTTTTCCACTCTTCTAGTTTATTTCTTCCTTTCATTTTAGGACCCCAAGCTAATAAAAGTACAGGAAATTTAACAAAAATGCGTAAAATAGTGCATGAAACTTCTTACTGGAACTTTTGAATCCCTTTCTGAACAGAGAAAAACAACTAAGGTATCTGGAAACAACTAACTTTCAAAAATGATAACAGAGCACTTATTTTATGAAAAAAACTGCAGACATTTACAATGATGCGAGACTGCAGGGAACACATGTTGAAAGAAACATACGAAGAAAATCGGGACGATTACTACCGTCGATTAAGCTTCGAGTTGAGAAAACACAAGATGTGTCCTATTCACTAATGAGGTGTTTGTACAATATTTGAGGATTATATCCTAAAAGATGTCTAGAGATATAAAGATAAATATATGCTGACTTAAACCACTTATCAATAGCTTTTCAAAGGAAAAAAATCACGCCAGATCATGTTACAGGGGTTGTACAGAAACTACGAAAGGAAATCTTTACTGTTACTCTAGCAATAAACGTTTTATAATGAAAAGCAGAAATTTTGAACATCACCTTATTAGTATAAGGGTTACATTGTACTAATTGCGATTTATTTATTTATTTTACGGGTGTCGTATACAAATTCAAAAAACGTAAAATTTTGAAAATTTACGATTTTTTTTTCTTTTTAACGGAATTTTTTTCCCAATTTCATTTTGAATCTTTTCTCAATTTATACTGCCCATTTATCCCTAATAAAAAAAGAATTAATGCATGTTACCACCTTTTGGGGACACTCTGTATACCTGTTATGCGAAGGCATAACAACTCTAGCATTTTTCCATAGCACTATGGAAAAGGTGCGATTTGATACCTCACAAGTAATGCTCACAGTTTTCAAGATCAGTTAAGGTATTAAAACTTATAAAATACCATTTTTTTTTCAAAGCTCCCGATTTCCACAGTTCCTTGACACAAGCCCGTACAGAACACTTTTGCCGCGCAAGACACACTGCAAGTAGGGGGCGTATACTGAACACTGCAAAGTAGGGGGGGGGGGTGTTTAGTTACAGTAAACAGTGTGTAGATCTCAATACCAGACACAGTCAAATAAATAAATTTTAGGCTTTGCAGGGACCAGGGTCGTCACATATATTTTTTAGCTCCATTGGCTAGAAATACAAGTGTGCAGTGAATACCATTAGATTGAGTCAGAAACAATATAATTAGCCAAATCGGTGAATATCAAGTTACAGGACTTCAATAACGGTTTTGGGTAGTTGGGTTTGAAATTTTGAAAACTTCAGGCCTCTCGGAAGATTGAAGGGTCTGAGACTGTCTCATTCTCCTGTAGTCGACCGATGCCTTCGGCTGGATATCTTTTCCGTCTCTGTTAGAAGAGAATGAAAATTGATTATTAGAAATTCCCTGAGATTTATTGATGCTCAGACGGCTCATTTTTAGAACTCTGGTTGAAGATGAAAGTTACAAAATATTTCAAAGAAAAAATTACCGACTGCTGTTGCTCGACTGTTCTTTCTTCCCAGCTAATAGAGCGATCTACATTGTTTCATGTACTTTAATTTCGTCGATTTAAAAAATATTTTTTCTGAGATTGAACTGCTCCTGCTGGTGCTTATTGAAACTCATTCTCCTGAAATGCGACTCACTTTTTAAATTCCTGGTTGAAGATGAAAGTTAAAAAGTATTTCAAAGAAAAATTTCCGACTGCTGCTGCTCGATTGTTCATTCTTCCTAGCTCATTGTGCGATTTACATTGCTTCATTTGCTTGGTGCATTAAATCTGAGGAGAGGGACTATGAAATCTTGATTAACGACAGTATCCATATAAAGTGCATTGCGATCCTAATTAAGCGCAAGGAATATCCAGTTTGGGGAAAAGAGCTATCCACAATAATGCTAGTGCTTCCAACAGATGTGCAAACCCTATGCTCGGACTATTTCAGCTACTGAGAGTTATGAACTTGAGAGATATTTCATCTGCCCCAACATGGTATGATTAATTTGACTTCACTATTTTTGTTTGTATTAAGTGTATTTCAATATTTTTGAATTAATGTAGGATGAATTCTTATTGATATGCATTTTATTTAAGATTTTGCAAATGTTTCACAGTTGATGAGCGAAGGCACTGCTTGATAATAATCTCAGCGATAAAAAAATTCATCCTGCATGACTTGTATTTGCTGCGTATTATACTGGTTTGATTAAAGTTTGGGTAAAATATTTGTAAAGATGGGATTTAATTATTTTGAAGAATTTTTAAGTAAAATACTTTTTTAAATAAATTGAATGTTAATATGCAAAAATTGAAGGGTATTCAATGTTTTAATATAATTATCTGAAAGCATTTGTCATGAAGTGTTATTGATTATTGAATGATACATTTAGGATGTGTTGATTATAAACTGTATGTGCAATAAATATAATACATGAATATAAATAAAGGCATGTCTAGAAAAATTTTAGTTATTATTTGAGTGAACAAAATTTCAGGATTCAGTGATACCTATATAGATGTAAATTTCAAGTAAGATTTTAACATTTCCTTTATAGTATTTCACAACATAAAATTTGAACTAACCATACAGAGATCATGGGCCTTATCTATACAAATGCTTAAACCATTCAGCCCATAAATTAGCAATACCGTACAAAACTATACTTCAATTGCTAACATATGATATTGTTAAATTGACCCCTTTAAGGGGTTGAAAAAAAACATAATTTACAGGTCCCATACGCATTTCTAATTCGCGAATTTAAAAATATATTTAACTATAAAACGAAAAATGTAACTTTATATTTCTGGCAAAATCTAGATAAGTATTTACATTAGTCTGAATTTATCTCTGAAGAAAAATTTCATCAAATATAGAAACACTATATCAAATATGTAATCTAAAAAGTATCTTGATTTAAAAAAATTAAAAATTATGACATATATTGACTACTGAAAATCTTGCAAGTCAGGTTACAAGCATTATTTATTTGCTGCTTATAAACTATGAAAACACAGACTTGATTAAAATAAATAAAATAACCCTTCTTACTTTACAATTTCGCCAAAATACTTTTAAGCTTAAAGCACACAAATGAGAGCTTCACTAGAAATATATCACAGACCAAGCAATATAAATAAATCAAACATTAAGGCAACTTTAAGAAGAATCTAAATTTAGAGAAGTTCCTCCACGGAAAAGCAGGGAAATGAAGAATAAAGAAAAAAAGAAAAGAAAAAGTTTGTAACAGAGCTAATTTTATAAATATCACATCCCCCATACCGCTTTCTTAAAATCCTAAACGATTTACCAATTTTCGCCCATTTTCCCCCAAATAGAAAATATTGGATTTTCATATTAATTAAAATACTTTGGATTCTCCTCCAAATATACGCATAGAGAGAGGGAGGATGGGGGGGATAAGAAGGATAAATAAGGCCAAATTGACCCGTTATAAAACATTTTCCAAAACAAAAAATCACATTTGGAACAATATAAAAAGAATTACAGAATAATGCGTGGCTAAGGCAGTGGCGGGCCGCGTGGTTAAAAATGTTAGTGCAGCCGGAAACATACGAGCCCCCCTCCCCCTTCCTCCAGACAGGAATGGAAAATCTTTGTTACTGAATTTGAACGCTGGTTGATTAAGCCCTCCCTGAAGGAAAAAAAAAAAGAAATTACATAAAAAATGTAAGAGATCCTATTTTACTTCCATAAAATGGACATAAATTTCAACTAGCCGCTCTTATCCTCAAAATTGCATTAATCCGTGTCTGATTCGAAGTTTCCTTAGAATTTTCTTTTGTAATGATAACATGAGAAGAAAAGTAAAAAAGAGAAAACTTACTTATTTTTTATAAGTCAAAACAATCCTCCTTTCTAAAAGAAAGAGGGATTTTGCGAATCGGTCAGTGATGTCCTATGAGGACATTCACATCGGTCAGTGATGTCCTATGAGGAAAAAGGCGTTGTTTTAATAAGTTCATCAATTATTCCCCGTTCGATTGACAGCGTCGATAATGCCGTCAATCGTTCCTCGGACATGGAATTCCTCAAATAATTTTTAATTCTCTTTAGACAAGAGAGACTTCTTTCACTTGTTGCGTTTGTAGTGGGTATTGTCATTATCAAACACAGGAGTTTATATACTTCTTGGAAAATGTCCTTCGTTCCATTATCATGCATGTTTTTAATTATTTCTTGCACACTACAATTCCTGTATGATAAATCTGAATAAAACAGTTTTAATTCATTTTTAAGTCTATGAGTATCACTTATCACATTTGGATAAGAGTTTTTCAAGCTTTCTATAGCGTTTTCTGGGATTTATTTATGGAAAAGTCCTCAAACTTTGAAGAATCGGCGAGACCAAATATATATATATATATATATATATATATAAACATTCGCTATCTTTAAATCTTGCATCAAATTCCATTACTATGGTATCTAAAATTTCAAAATATAATATTTTAATTTTCGAAGCACATCTTCTTGCGTTTGGAAGCCATATTGTTCTTTTGAAAACAATTTCTGTTTTCGAATTCGCTATGTCAAAAAAACGTTTGAACGTGTCCTCATTACGGTTTTGGCTTATTATATTCCGAGTTGTCTTGATTTGCTGGAGACAATAATTTATACCCAAAGATTTTTTTTTGCAGAATGTCATATAAAACATTGTTTGTTGGAAAATAAAATCAAAAATTAAGGATAAAAGTTTGAATTCAAAATCATTAAAATAATTCAACAATCCATTTGCATGCCGAATGGAAGTTTCATCCATATTTGGATCAGATACAATGTTTTCGAAAATTTCTTTTAAGCATTTCCATTCACCTGTTACCACTCTTAATATTTTACTATTAGAATGCCATCGAGTGTCAGTGCTAGTGGGTATTTTCCGTGCAATTGTTGAATTTAGTAAGTATGTCCTCTTCGCAGAATGATGGAAAAATGAAGGAATTCCACTTAAATTTGCAAAAAAAATTCGACAGTCTGAGATATTATTTACACTTTGTTTTAAAATTAAATTAAGTCTATGGCCACAGCAGTAAACAAATAATTTAATTTTGGCTTGCAAGCCAGTCAAATGTCCACGTATGACACTTGCTCCATCGTAGCATTGAGCAATAAGTTTTGTGCGATATTCAAGAGGTCCTAAAACCGTTTCTAAAAGTTCAAAGAGAGCTTCTGCAGTACGAGATATACTAACATCAAAAATCCCTAAAAATCTCTCGACTACCAATCCGTTTGAAGAAACATACCTCACAATAATACAGCATTGTGATTTTTGGGAAATTTGGACTGTGGTATCGTCTACTTCAACAGCAAAAAACGGAGATTCTGAAATTTCATTTTTTATAAATTCATGTATATGAGAATATAAACACTCAATTCATTTTGTATAGTTTTTGATTCACCTTTAAAAACAGTTTTAATATTTAAATAATTCTGTTGTAATTCTATTGAAGCTTCAGATATCAATAATTTTAAAAGCTCTTTAAAATTCCCCCGGTTTAAAGAATCTTCTCGCTCGTCATGTCCTCTAGATGCCAGTTCTTGCTTACTTAAAAACAATACTGCTTTGATGGGTAATTGCATGAAGCGTCTATTCAGATTTACCTTCTTGTTAAATTCAGCAATATAAAGTCCAGAGTTTTCCTTTAATGCGTCAGCAATTTGGGCCTCACTTCTTAACAACTCCTTAAATTTTAAAGAATTTTTTAAATGTTCTATTGAGCCTTCATGTGTTTTACATGCTCTTGTGATGGTGGTTAACCCATCATATCCAGTACCATTCCAAACGCTCTTTTTTATCCCAACGATTAAACACGGCCAACAAAACATTTTTTGTAAATAAAAACTGCCACATAGCCACGAGAATAATGAATACCATGATGACTGGAAGCTACGACCATGCTGAGACGAACGAACCTGCAGTTTTCTTATGAATGGACAATTTTGGTGTCGGTCTATCTTCTTTTAGTAGTTGTCGTTTATCATCTTCTTTCCATATGTTAAATGGAGTTTGAAGCAAGACACAAACTGGATCATAATGGGGCTGCATGTTTCAAAACGGTTAAATCATAAATTTCAATAATACAATAACAAATAAATGTAAGAACTTTCAACCTTCCCAGACAAAAAAAAAAAAAAAAAAAATCCTTCCGTTAGAATGGACAAGAACATATATTCTGTGTGTCGTACCCCCTCCCTCACTTTTCGTTCGAGATAATCAGTTTGTCGAATTCACGAGTGCAGCCGGTGCTAGGAAATCTTTCATGAGCTGAGTCTTAGCTGCGTCCGCCCTATACAGCCTATGCCGGAGAGATTGCTTACGTAGTCGTTGTCATGGCAACGGTGCTGCAAATTTCTTTTTCAGACCTCATGGCTGTACCAAAGATTTTCCCAATTGAATTGCGGGAAGATGAAAGAGCTTTTTTTTTTTTTTTCCCCTGAATGAGCTATCCGGCCACAATACGTTTTTTTTTTTTTTTTTTTTTTGTTTGTTTGTTTCTGAGATTTTTTTAATTTACCGTAGGAATTCCATAATTCTAATCTGAATTTAGGAAAATTAGTAGAATAAATTATTTTAAAGTATGTGCTGATAATTTCAAGTGCAGCCCGGCACTACTTGCTGTATCCCACGAACCGCCACACAGTGGAGTATTCGTATCAAAATCCTGGCCAAAAGTCGAAAATTTTAAATTTGTTTAAAAACAGTAATATATATGTTTTTGGATAGCCTAGTAACTGATGCATCATGTAATGCATGTTTTCGACCATAATTCATATCCAAAAGATGCAACACTCGGTTTAAAAGCAAGTTTCTTCATTTACGGCAAGAGATTTCGGCGTTTCCTATTACTTCGTCTTGCATTTTTTACGGGCTCTTTAAATTAATTTACTGATTTGATACTAAGTATAATTGTAGTAAAATATATGTATTTTGATTATATGTATCTATTAGTTTGAAAAAATAATATGACTTTATTTTAAAAAATTGTAAACTTTTTTTTTCTTATTTTCTTTTCAAAGATCCACATTTCAAAAAGCTTTTTGAAGGGGTGTCGCGACTTGTCGTGCCTAATTTCAACTATAATCGTAATTATTACAGTATTGAGTGTCTATTCCAAGAAAAAAATGTTCCCCCAACATCCACCATTTCTTTTAAAAAAATTATTTATATAGCTCCATTTTTATTTTTTCGATAATTTTTCGACGGGTGATCGCAAAAGGGATACAAACATACGCGCTTGTACTTCTCATCTTATAAATAAAAATGAAATTCTGTTTGTTTGTTTGTTTGTTTGTTTGTTTGTTTGTGGATTTGAGTTGTATACAAATCCACAAAAATGGACCTATCAGCCTGAAATTTTGCACAGATATGTAAAATAATATAGAATAAATCATAGTCCACTTTAAAACTTTGAAAGTCCACCCGTTCCCGGAATTTAAGAGATTTTTTATGTTCTCCACGCAAAAAGCTTTCCGTAATTGTAACCCCTGTAGTGAAAAAAGTGTGAAATAAGGATCGTGGTTGCCATGTGTGGCGATTTTGCCGAATAAGATGTTTTAAATTCTCAAAGTAAAAATAAAAGAATAATAATGATTTTTTTGTTAGTTTATATTCGTAAGGTTATATTTTTTTAATTATAATATCGTGTGCATGGGAAATCGGAGCAGGAATGAAATGTTTTATACGCAAAACAATAAGAATTCAAGATTTCAGAGACTAATATGTTAAAATTTTTTAGTTTGGCGAAAAAATAAAATGGCTCAAATGCCGAGAAAGTGAGTTCTAGCGGTTTGCACAGTTTCCAGCTTGGCGCAATTTACTGAGAGCTTAAGGAAACGGATTTTTGAAAACAAGTGCAAAGGTTTTATTAGAATACAGCGTTAAATTTTAATGATCCGTGCGAAAATAATGCAGTTATTAAGGGATTTCAAGCCATCTATCTTCAGCATTCTCGCGATTTTGAGGAGGATTCTAACGCTTGGCGCCATTTATCGTAATTTAATCGTCTGCTATTTGGGTTATGAATACACCTGCGTATAAGTTTTTGAAATTTTCATTCAGTTGGAATTGTGCATTTTTCTGAGCAGCTTTTCTGCATCTAATGTATTACATCCAGAAAAAAGGATGTTAGAAATATCAATTTTAATTTTGTTTAATCACACTCATGAATAATGATACACTTTCCAACTTAATGAAAGAAGGAACGAAAATAGGGAAGACCCATGGATTATAACTCTTTTTATATATAGCACTTTAGTGCGTATTTAAAAATCTGAAAGTGTGTCAGATTTTCTATGATTCTAGAGCTTGGCGCAATTTAATGAGAGGGTATTTTTAAAAACAAGCGTAGGTTATCTTATAAATAAAAATGAAATTCTGTTTGTCAATTTGTTGATTTGGGTAGTATACAATTCCACAAAAATGGACCTGTCAGCCTGAAATTTTACACAGATATGTAAAATAATATAGAATAAATGATAGTCCACTTTAAAACTTTGAAATTCCACTTAAAAACGTTTTCCTCCTGAATGGTTCTCTTAATTTCCGTTCCCGGAATTTAAGAAATTTTTTATGTTCTCCACGCAGAAAGCTTTACGTAATATTAACCCCTGTAGTGAAAAAAGTGTGTGAAATAAGCATCTTGGTTGCCATGTGTGGCGATTTTGCCGAATAAAATGTTTTAAATTCTTAAAGTAAAAATAAAATAATAATAATGATTTTTACCCTCCGCTAAAGAGGGTAATAGTTTTGGGCAGACAATTAAAGTCGTGGATGATAATTGATAGTAAATAAAATCTTACAGATCTCACGGAAATTTGAAACACACCAAGATCCGACACATGATTGGAATAATGGATACTTGAAAAATTTCAAAGTAACGTCAGATGAAACAAAAGGGGAAACTGTAAGATTTTGTCAGAGCGTCTGCGACTGGCTGTCAAGTTCCCGAGGTTCCGATTTCATTTTTCAGAACTTGGATTTGTTTCCAGAGTCGCGTTCAAACTTTTGTCCCTCCTCGGAGCAAGTGGTGGTGTTCTGTCGTGGCATTTCTAAAATTTTCATTTTTGCGGGATCAGTGTGAAATAGCTCGTAGGCTTGGTATTTCACGCTCTACTGTTCAGTATTACATCGTTAAATATCAGAAGAATATACCCGGGACTGTTGTTCAAGGCCGCGCTGGCCGTCCTCGCCAGTTGTCTGATCCGGAAGAAAGTCATCGTGAAACTAACCGTCTATTTATGCAAAGAAAAAGGGAAGATCCAGATTTTCGTGCTCAAGAAGCGGAATCCAAATCCAGAAGACAAGACAGAAAACGTTTACGACTCTGTCTAGATATACCATCGAAAAGACCAAGAACAGATACTGATCTAAATGTAAGGTGTGAAGAACTAGAATTTCGTAAATTAGCTGAGAAATTTTTCGAAGCTGTTGCTGATGGTCCAATCCACCAATGCTATTGTTGTGATCGACTGTGGTTCAAAAAGTCAATAAGAACCCATTCCAAAACAACTTTACTGTCCAAAGGAGCGACAACGGACTTTATAAAACTAGTCTTTTACAAAGATATCGATGATATTGGCAAATTTTGCAAAACATGTTACGATTGTTTGATTAAATTGACAATACCAGAATTAGCTATAAGCAATGGCTTCGAATTCCCCGAAATACCGGATTGTTTAAAATACTTGACACCACTGGAAGAACGGTTGGTTTCTCCCGTTTGATTTACATGCAAATACATCCTGTACATGGCTGCCAATACAAATTAAAAGGTTCTGTCAAAAAACCTCTTTAGCGGAGGGGAAACTAATTTCAGCTGAAGGCTGAATATTTTCTTCTTCTGTTGCATGGCAACATTTCGAGCAACCCAGCAGACGCAGCTACCATGGAGATATGAATCCAAGGAGTTGGAATCCCTTTTTTTAGTTTATTTTTTTAGGTTATTTTTTTAATTATAATATCGTGTGCACATAAGAAATGAGAGCTGGAATGAAATGTTTTATACGCAAAACAATGAGGATCGAAGATATTCGAGACTAATATGTAATTTTTTTTAGTTTGGCGAAAAAAAAAAATGGCTGATAGGCCGATTTTTAGAGAGTGAGTTCTAGCGGTTTGCACAGTTTTAGGCTTTTTGGCGCAATTTACTGAGAGCTTAAGGGAATAGCATTTTTGAAAACAAGTGTATAGGTTTTCTTAGAATACAGCATTAAATTTTAACTATCCGTGCAGAAATAATGCAGTTATTAGGGCATTTCAAGCGATGTAGCTTCAGAATTCTCGCCAATTGAGTACATTGATTTAACTTGGGGGAAATCCGCCAAATTTCAGAAAATTGAAATCTTCGCATTTAGTACATCGAGGTAACGATGAATAAAACATGTTATAGTTGATAATTTAAAAAATGCGGCTGTATTAAGGGATTCCACTTTTCAAATAAATGCCTGGCGGTCGAACCATTTCCCATTTTGATTGCTGCTAAGTCAATGCTTCGAATGATTCCCTGAAAAAAACTCTTGCAAAATGGCGTATGCTGGCACTTTGGCGAGGCTTAGATTTGAAACTGGATTTTACTTGAGACTGGTATATACGTATAATAAGACTGGTTATAGATAAAAATGAATGTTGGTATGTGTGTAGGAGGTTGAAAAACTCCAGCACCGTTTCACCGATCACCATGAAATTTGGTTCACCTAAGTCTTTTATCATGGAGAAGGTTTTTATGCTATCCGTTTTCCTCTAACTTTTCACTAGGTGGCGCAGCAGAACGTCGAATTCTATTCCGTTTAGCCGTTTGCTATGCGAATATCGTCCAACCAATTTCGATGAAATTTGGTACACGCGAATATTAGAACACGGAGAATATTTTTCACTATCCATTTGCTGTAACTTACCGCTAAATAGCGCTGCAACGCATCAACTTCTATACCGTTCGACTGATCGGCATAAAATTTTTTATACTTACACATTTGAGAACGAAGAATATATTCTAACTGCGTTACTTTTGATGTTACACACCACTAGATGGCACTGCAATGCATTATTATTTTAACTCGCCACTAGATGACGGTGCAGCAGGCCAAATTTTTGACCATTCAAACGGTGGCTATGAAAATCAG